>CAMAPF010000955.1:5630000-5929492 GCA_945859915.1 Cuscuta epithymum | reverse complement strand
CTCTAAGGGCAGAGACAACGACACCTTGCAGCTCGCTCCAAGCTCCACCAGCGTCACAGCGCCACCGCTCGCCGCTGTTACTTCTACCGGGTCGCTTCGCCGGCAGGCGGCTCCAGTCGCTGGTTGCAGCGGACTTTCCCACCTCGTTGGCCACCAATTTGCAGCACCGCCCCTCATTCTCAGGCACCACACACTCTCTCTGTTTGGTGACGATCCTGGATGAATGCCGTTCCTTCCTCCCCGGCAACGACCACGGGGACACTTAGGAACATCCACTCTTTGGACGGTGGTAGCCAGATCTGGTCCCCCTTACTCCAGTTGAAGCCAAGATGGTGGGTCAAGGGCCCTGCGCCCCTCTTTCTCTTGATCGATGCTCTCCAGCGATGAAGGTAGAGGCAGAGAACCGAATGGGTCCTCAGCTCTCTCCGGCAACCCGCTATCCAACAGCGCCAGTGACGGAGGGCATCTCCGTCCGGATGGAAGCTTCGCCAGCGGTACACCAAGTCACCATCCCTCTCGCCCTCCGCATCAGGGAGCTGCTCTTCCCGTAGGCCCAAATTCTCCTAGGTCATGCTTCCCGTGGGTCAGTGCGACTTCGTGGTGAGCTGGTGCTGGTGAGCTGCGCAGGTTGTCGAGGAAGTGGTGTGATTCTTGGGCAGACAAAGAATAACATAGTACAAATCAGTTGACCCACTAATTAATTCACCTTTGTGATATGTGGCCTAGAAGAATCCATACGTGGATGGACTTAACTCCTCTCATGATGGCTGGCTGAGAAAATACGAAGCAAATATCTAGCTTCTGTTAAAATATGTGGGCCATTAGATAACATTTAGTCCAGAACCAGTCTAAAAAAAATGGTGGGCCGTGGTTCTTGCAACAGATTCAGCCCACTTTAAAAAGATAATTACTCTTTAATTTTCATATTATTTATATTTATTTTAATCAATATTTTTTTTGTCGGGTGAATATCACACTATCACGCACTTATGATCAAATGCCTAGTAGAGTGTGGCTTGAGACCCATCACAAGGATTTAAAGCCCTGATTCTCAGGCACAAAGCCCTGACTCTCAGGCACAAAGCCCTGACTCTCAGGCACGAAGACCGGTCTTAGTCATTCCTCGAGTGGCGACCGTTGCTTATGAATGGCTCACACATCCATTCTACTAAGTATTTTATCATTACATTAACAATTCACATCTCCACTTGTTTCAGATGACGAACTCCCGATCGGAAACATAAATCCGAAGAAAAAATTTATATGTATGTTAAATGTGTAGGTACAGAGATGATCTTACTCATTTTCACCTCGTCTCCACTCGCCTCAAAGAGTGGGGACTGGGGGGGCTGAGGGGTCAGAGTTTCTAGATGAGGAGAAAATATCACGCATGAGTAGGAACGAGAGATGAGTCAGATGAAGACGGGTTGAGCTAGACAAAAGTGATTATACCGGAGGGGCCTACCTTCCTTGTTTCATGTTGGGGGCGCTAGGTGTACTCTTTTTCCCTTTATTAGGATTTTCCCACTGGGTTTTTTCCTAGTAAAGGTTTTTAACGAGGCACCTCCCCATCATTGATAAGGGTGGTGGTCCCCCGGCTGAAGAGGAAGAAACCGAAGACAGAAGAACGTTGCAGATACAATTGTGGACTACTCCCTTTCACCTCGAGTACTCTCGGCTCAGAGAGTGGGGGACTCTTGATGGAGTATATGGACTCCGACCCCCCGATTTGCCGGCTATTGGGCCTGGACAGCGGCCCACACACGTTTAGCGGATTCATATTATTGTACATTATTATTATTAAGATGTTCTAGATTAGCTTTTTATACTATCAGTCCATTTATGTAACCGGGTCTGTCAGGCCCATATTAGAGGCCCAGACCCGGATTTTCCCTATATATACTCCCTTATGTAAGGCTTGTAAACATAACTCAAGAACTCATAGTTTATACACAATACTCATTTTCTTCTTCTTCTTCTCCATTACTCTTATTTATTCTTGTTCAATCTCTCTTAGTTATAGGATATGAGTATCAATTATCCAACAGTAAGCATCGTCACATTTTAAATGTGGCTCGTGCTTTGATGTTTCAAGCCAATTTGCCAATAAAGTTTTGGGGTGAATGTGTTTTAACTGCTGTCTATTTGATTAGTCGTACTCCATCTGGTCTTCTTGGGAATAAGACTCCATTTGAGGTCCTGACTGGCAATACACCTGATTTTGATCACTTGAGAGTTTTTGGATGTTTATGTTTTGCCTATAATCATAAATCCCGAAGTGATAAATTTATTTTGCGTAGTACGCGTTTATCTTTCTTGGCTATCCTAATGGCAAAAGGGGTGGAAGGTGTATGATCCTAACACCGGTGATATTTTTGTGTCACGTGATGTTAAATTCTATGAAGATGAATTTTTGTTTACTCATGATCCAAGCACACAGTCAGACACAGATTTAGGTGATAATCACCTGTTTTTGACATAGCCGCACCACTTGTTGATGATGATGAGGACCTGTGGCAGAACTCAGGGACAGCCAGCGCTCTCCATGACATGGCTATGGACAGTAATACAGATAGTACTCCAGGTACTGCTGCGGGCCAGTACACCTCCTGCGCAGACACATCTCGGCCGTGGTCAGCGTGAAAAACGCATGTTGGTTCTTCTTCAGGATGTTGTTACACACCATCTTCCGGAAATGAGCGTTATCCTATAGCTCATTATGTGAACTGTGAAAGATTTTCCCTCGCCATCGTGCATTTCTTGGGGTTGTACTTGTAGGTATGGAGCCTCGTTCTATTAAACAAGCCATAATTGATGCCGGTTGGAGAGATGCTATGCAAAATGAAATCCGAGCGTTGGAGGCTTGGGTCATGACCAGCTTGCCTCCTGGCAACCGAGCTCTTGGTTGTAAATGGGTTTACAAGATCAAGTATAATTCTGATGGCACCGTTGAACGTCTCAAAGCTCGTCTTGTTGTGTTTGGCAATCATCAAGAAGAAGGCATTGACTATACAGAAACCTTTGCTTCAGTGGCGAAAATGGTTACCGTTGGAACCTTTCTTGTGTTAGCCACAACTCGAAATTGGGAAGTTCATCAGATGGATGTGCATAATGCCTTTCTTCACGGTGATCTTGATGAGGAGGTATACATGAAGCTCCCGCCAGGTTTTTATCCTACTCGTCCTGACCTTGTTTGCCATCTAAAGAAATCATTATATTGGTTGCGCCAAGCTCCCCGATGCTGGTTTGCTAAACTAGCTACTTCTCTTAAAACATATGGTTTTACTCAGTCTTACTCAGATTATTCCTTGTTCACTTTTCGCAAGGGGGACATTCACCTGCATGTATTAATCTATGTTGATGATTTAATTATTGCTGGCAATGATCATGTGGCTCTGTCAAGCTTTAAATCATATTTGGGTTCTTGCTTTCACATGAAGGATCTGGGTGTCCTCAAGTATTTTCTTGGTATTGAGGTGGCTCGTACTCCCGAGGGAATTTTTCTTTGTCGGCGTAAATATACGCTGGATATTATCTCTGAGGTTGGTCTTCTTGGTTCTTAACCCACCAAGTTCCCTATTGAACCGAACCAAACTTTGGCTCTAGCGGCGGGTGATGTACTCTCGGATCCAACATCTTATAGGCGTCTGGTTGGGCGCCTTCTCTATCTATCTTTCACTCGTCCTGACATTGCATATGTGGTTCATATCCTGTCACAGTTTATGTAGACTCCACGAAGGGAACATTGGTCGGCGGCCCTTCGGGTGGTCCGTTATTTGAAGGGTAGTCCTGGACAAGGTATTTTACTTTCTTCTTCCTGTGATTTGACTATTACAAGTTGGTGTGACTCCGATTGGGCTACTTGTCCTCTTACCCGCCGTTCCCTCACCGGGTGGATTGTGTTTCTTGACGGATCTCCTATTTCCTGGAAATCCAAGAAACAACATACTGTGTCTCGGTCTTCTTCTTAAGCGGAGTATCGTTCCATGGCCTCCTTAACAGCGGAATTAAAATGGCTTAAAGGACTGTTGACTAGCCTCGGTGTTTCTCACTCTCGGCCTATGACTGTGTTTTGTGATAGTAAGTCTGCTCTTCACATTGCTCAGAATCAGGTATTTCATGAACGCACTACACACATCGAGGTGGATTGTCATTACGTGCGTGATGCTATTCAGGATGGTTTGATTGCTACTCATCATGTCTCGTCTGGAAATCAACTGGCTGATATTTTTATTAAAGCTCTTGGCAACCGGCAATTTATGTTTCTTCTCTCCAAGTTGGGCATTTGTAATCCGCATGCTCCAACTTTGAGGGGGTGTTAGAATAATTCTTTTGGGTTTTATTATGTAATTAATGTGTATTCTTGTATAGCATTAATAGCCCATAGGCTCATGTAATGATGTAATACTTGTATAAATATTTCTCTTGAGCTTAATGTAACCTAAGGCAATCTATGTTGCACCGATACTTCACTTCGATGCCGTATCCGCGTATCCGATACGTATCCGTATCCGATACTCACCGATACCCGTCCTGTACGTATTGGGTCCGTATCCGTAATTTAATAAAAGTATCAGGCTTAATTTTAAAAATACCGATACTTCCGATACCCATATCTGTGAACCGATACGCGTATCTGAACCTATAACCCCTCATTTTATACACGATACGTGCGACATAGAAGGCAATTAGTCTATTTTTATTTTGATACGTGCGATTGCAACAGCAATATCAATATCCATCTTAGGGAAGTGAATAAAAAGCATTTTCAAGGATTCACTGAAGTCCAAGAAAAACAAACAGATTTGAAGTCTTGAAGAAATACTTTATACTCCTTACTTCGCATTACCATGGAATGGAGAGTCAAATGCCAATCACGGAAAATAAAATGGAACATACGGATGGAGTAAAAAGAAAGCAGAAACTATAGAGGATTCAAAAGTTAGAGATGCTATATACGTATTATCAAGAGCGATTGATTTAATTTTCTTAGTAATCATTTTCCAACTCCAATTATGTAGCATATTAATGGAAAAATTGCATCGAGTATTTTCTTTATAAGGAGTCGTATTCTTGTCAAAATAACACATTAACTCTTTTTTTGAAAAAAAATTAAATATCAATTCTGTTAATAGGAGCAAATAAGTCTGAATATAAGAAAACATACTTAGTTCTATTGTACATTTTGTCTATATTTTAGGAAAACTCAGAATATAAGAATAAAAATGTTTAAGATTTCCAAAATAGTTCCATGAAAATAGTTTTTTTTTTTTTTTTACTCTAGGGGGTCTGGGGCCTGTAGTAATCAGGGCTGAAACTCAGCCCATTGAGTTTTGAATCCTTATATACTCAGCGGTTTCAAACTCGAGACCTTTTACTAGGCACGGTAACCTGACAACCAACTGAACTGAAATACTTGGTTAAAAATCATTGTAATACTCGGTATATATTATACATTAATATTGTACTCCATAGTATAAAGTATTTATTATCATAATATATTTCAATCATAGCAATAACGACTTCTATTTCATGAAAAATATAACAACCATATTTTAACATTTTAGAATATTTTTTACTTCTACTTAGGACAATATTCCTATATTTTATTCCTATTTTAATTAATTTTTTTTTTATTTTGAACCAATTAGCATGTATTGAATTAGCTTTAACAACAATAACGGTATAATTTAAGGTAGATTCTATGGTACCCATAAGGTACCATATCTTTGTCCACATGGACCAATCAGAATCATGCAGTTGAATTATTTAAATCTAAATTAAAAGAGATTTAATGATTTGGACCAATCAAATGCATGGTAGGTACGGCACCCCATTTTTTATCGGAGTTGTCACCATAATTTAATGAAGTTCATTCCCTGTAGTATATCTTTCCTTAACCATCACCGGGAAACCACCCTTCATCTTTGAGGATAGATAGGCTACGTAGACGGGTTCCTTGCCGTCCTCCGCCACCGGTATTACCCTGAACCGCCCCAAAACGCCGGCCACCACCCTCTTCATTTGTAAGAAAGCCATCTCCTTACCTAGACAAATCCTCGGCCCTGCGTGGAACACCGGATATACGTACGGATCTTTCCCCACGAAGCTCAAATTCCCGTCTCCGTCCCTGTTCAGCCACCGTTCAGGGCGGAACTCCGCCCAATCCTTCCCCCACAGCTCCTCCGCCCTCCCCATAGCATACGCGTGATAACTTACCCTCCACCCCTTCTTCACTGCCGTCCCGTCCGGCAAAATATCATCCTCGCCGGCCGTTTTTGAGTCCACCGGAACCGGCGGGTAAAGCCTCATCGCCTCACAGAGGGCGGCGTGGGTGTAAACCATGTGCTTTAGCTCACCGTCCACCGCCGCCTCGGATTGCGATCTCACCTCTTCCAAGATCTTATCTTCAACTTCCGGTTGCCGGGAAATTGACCAGAAAAACCAAGTCAAGGCGGCGGACGTCGTGTCCCGGCCGGCGAGTATGAAGCTGATGACGATATCGGTGACGAAGTTCTCCTCCGAGTGGCCGGAGCTCAAGAATCTTGACAGGAGGTCAACGGAGTCCAGCGTTGACTTCTTCTCCAGTTCTTTCTTCTTCTCCCTTACGATTTTCCTGGCGAATTCCCGCACCTCGGAAACCGCAATCCGGAGCTTCCTTTCGGATCCAATGTTGAAACGGCGTTTCAATTTCCAGACAAGAGGGCTAATTTCGTCATATCTTTGGCTGCTGATCTTCAGAGCTTCCTCGAAAGCGACCGCCAAAGTCGCCGCCGGCAGGGACGGCGAGAGATACCCAGGATCATACCCGAAAGAGATCTTACAGATATTATCAAAAGCGAATCTTTGAAGAATATCCTGAAAATCAAGAACCGTTTTTTCCCGCGAAGCAGAGGACAGAATGGGAATTAAGCGGCCGGAGAGCTCTGCATCGACGACGGTGGAGACGAAGTTGCGCAGAGACCTGGTGTTGAACTCGTGGATGGCGACCTCTCTCTGAAACTTCCACTTCTCGCCGTCGACGTTGAAGATTCCGTCGCCGAGAAAATCAGCTAAATTGGTTCTTGCGAAATCGCCTTTCGAGTAAACAGAGAAGCGGGTTTTGAGGATGTGCTCGACATTTAAAGGGTTACCAGTGTAGACCTTGGAGATTCCAGGGCGGTGTAAGGTGAAGGTCAGGTTGGGGGAGGCATTGATGGCATCGGAAAGCCATTGAAACCGGCGGTCTCTGTTTTTCAGAAGTGAGAAATAAGAACCTACCAGAGGATACGATCTGGGGATTTTATTACTGGGTTTTGATGAGAATATGTTGGAGAAGAGGAAGAAAACGAGCAAGGGAAGTAAACAGAAGAACAGTGACGTTGAGAGAAATGATAGATCGTTATCAAAGCTTATTACTCCCATCATCAAGTATGGATTTTTTCCTTATTCCAATTGCTTTTAAAAAATAGAAATCATTAAATCAACGAGGATTTTGTCCTCAGAGGCTCAGACTGACTTGGGTTTTATAGTAGGAGAAAAATCTACGGTGCCTCTAATATTTTTGAAGGTACGGTACATTGGCCTGACTAGATCAATAAGAGTGCTCCACGTGGATATTTTCAACACTGGACAGTTATAATATACGGACTAATAATTATAAGAGATCTAATTTAAACTACACAGTAATAAAATTCCTTTTTATTTGCACTGAATTCCTGATTACATTCTCATTTTTCATGAACCTTCTCAATTTTCTCAATTGTTTATACATATATCCCATTTAGATTATATTATATCTGAATTAGGTTTTAAGATTGTGTTTTCAAGTTCTGTAAATTAATTTGTGAGTCTTCGGCCATTCCTTTGAATGATTAGTGCAATATGGGTAAATTATTAATTTATAATGTATTAAAAGAGAGTTTTGAAGCTTCAACTTGAGGACTATTTTGTTGATCAACTTGATTGATCGATTAAGTAAAGACCAATGATAAAGATATAAATTTGCAGAAGTAAAAAAAAAATATGCGGTGTAAAATGCTGGTTGAAGACAACTTGAAGATAGAAAAAAACTCAAACAATCTACATATTGCTAAATTCATCTGCCAAAACGCCTTGATCTAAATCTAAGATGAGTGCCTCTTCGTAAGAAAAACATATGTTTAAATTCTTTTTCTGAAAAACATGGCTGGTGCACCGTCAAAAACAGAAAATTTTGATAAAGGATTCGAATGTAAATAAATATATTAACCGTCATACTTTTGATATGTTGTATTTTTTATTATAAATCTAATTAAGTATACAGGTGTTGCATTTTTATTGAGCCACTTAGTCAAAGGTACGGTACATCTCCAAACAACGGAGGTACCGTAGAAAGACCCTTTATAGTATTGGTGACGCAAAACTCGAATCACCGGCTCTGGCATTCCACACTCAAGGTGATAGATAGAATTTTGGAACTGGAAATGGCGATTTGGTCTGAAATAGTTCATCAGAGAATGGTTCAGTATCTTGTGTGATGAACACCCTACCGACTCGTGCAAGCGTTTTATACTATTAGCACATGAGCTACGCTATATGTTACTCCCTATAATGATTTTTTATTTAGATGAATCGTTTAAAATGTATAGTTATTCTAGCTTAATTGAAATTGATATAAAATGTAAAATGTTATTTTTTTTTATCGAAGCGAGCTTGTATTAATAAAATAGCATTCAGCAGGAGTATATGACAACAAAAGGACCACATGTAACCATCCGCCCTTGACCGAGACTTAGAGTTAATCACCTTTAATAAACCAATATAACTCGCTAGACCTAAATTGAGCAACTTAAAGCCAATGACGATTACCGCAGACCTCTCATCCCCCAAACCTAATGCAAGAGTCTTACAGAACATAAAATAATGAAAGTAAAACAGAACAATCCATCCATGAAGAAAACAAACAAAACAAACAGTAAAAATAAAACCAACATCCTTCTTGATCATCACAGCCATATGAATGCTCGGCGGGCATAGAGAAATTGACCCGCCGCCTCCCCATTTTTTGACCCATCCAGTGTCATCCCTTCGCCAGCTATGCCTCCTTGGGCTTGACTTTCCCATATTCTTCTGCGTTTTGTCTCACCCGGGGTTTCTTCTTCCTTGCCACCCGACCCATCCTGCTGAGATGCACTAGCACCTGATTCTGCCTAGTACTCGCCCCCGAGATCGGTCTTCCGCTGTTGTCCGTACCCCTCAGAACTAGAAGATTCATTAACTAACCACTTATTAGGTCCTGTAGGACTGGTCTTTACCCTTCCTCCAGCTCTGAGCTCCACCCCAAATGATTTCTCTAGTACAAACCCCTCTTCATATTTCAATGGACACAATTTATTAGAATGCCCAATTATCCCACACATGAAACGGAAATCGGGTAGCGTTTCATACTTAAAATCCACCCAATGCCCAACCCCATCTTTTGTTAAGGTAGTACCCTTTTTTAAAGGTTTCCACACATCCATACAGATTCGAATACACAGATAAGATTTCTGCTTGCCTTCAAATTGGCTCTTATCAAACATAATAAAAGAGCCTAAGAAATTCCCAATCTTCCTGGCAGATCCCAAATTTCTAAATTTAAAAGGTACATTGTGAACTTGTACCCAAAATTCAGTTTCAAACAAATTCATTGTCTCAGGTATATCATCTGGCTGAACAACTTTCAAAAGAATTAGATCACGTTCAAACAGCCAGGGGCCACCCTCAAGCACACGATTCATATCCAACACATGATTACAATTAAAAAGATATCTATTTTCTCCAATTTCCTGGATGGCCACACCTTTTCCTGGACGCCAGATCGAAGCCAGCAGCTCTTGGAACCCCGAAAGCTTAACTTTTCGATCCGTGACCACCACCCCCACAACCGGGAACACCTTGGGTTCATTAGCCGTATCGATGTCCTCTGCCTCCTCCTAATTGAAATTAAGCTCGTTCTCCTTTGCATCAATAGCCATCTTCTTGTAGATGTTAACAATATCCTCCATCTATCAAAGCTTCTTTAGTATCACTGACCCCTACGTCTTCCTGTTGTTTCAAGTCCAAGCCGCGATCGACGAGAAGCTCTCACCTCTGCCGTCGCTTGCCTTCACCGCAACTAAACCCCGTACTTCGTCATAGTCGAACACAGAAATCAACCCCCAGCGGCGGAAAGCCCTAGGGAAGATCGATTTTTTAGAAAATGTAAAATGTTATTGTTATCGCCAAACGTTTTTTCGTATAAGTAATACAATTATACGGAGTATCTTATTAGCTAACTTTGTCATAATAATTGTATAAAATGTGTAAAAGTTAAAATGATACGCTATATATATATAGTGAATATGTACTCTTAATATCTACTATATTTATTTATATCTTAAAGATCGATGAAGTGTCAAGATTGTATAAATATTATAAATTGTTCAGTTTACGGTTTTCAATTTAAAATCGCGTGGGAACATTTCTACCCAACTCAAGGAGTATATAATTATTTTGCTTTTATGATGCAACAAGTTGGATTTTTTTTACCTTTTCATGGATATGATTTCAAGGACCTAACTATGGAACTATGATCGGTGATAAAACCCTTCATATGTATTAGGACATTAGGTATACTTTTCTATGATTTTAAAGACCTAACAATCAAAATATCATCGATTACCTATAGCTTACGTCCGGATTACTTTTTAGGAACAATGAAACAAATTTTATACGTTTCATTGTTAGCACCAAAATCGGCTGTTTTCGCTGATTCTGCTGAAATTTATGATATTTTGGCTGGAGTGGCTGTTTTGGCTGATTCTGCTGATTTAAGAAAAAAATATTTTAAAAATATATTTTATTAATAAATTAAAGAAAAAATTATATGTAAAAATAGCTAAAATGGTCCTCTACAGTAACTTCAGTCAATACAGCCAGAAAAGTAACTCCAACCTTACTTTTTCGGCTTATTACACAATTCAGTGCGCGAAAGTAAAAGTTACGTGTTTGGTGAAAAAGCTGGCTGATAAGCCTGATAAGCCGAAAACAGAGTTCTCCAAACGGGCTCGTAGTATATAGTTTGTAAAAGAATTAGAACCCGTTTGGTAGCACGAAAATCGGTTGTTTTGGCTGATTCTGTTGAAATTTATGAAATTCTGGTTGAAGTGGCTGCATTGGCTAATTCTGCTGATTTAAGAAAACAATATTCTAAAAATATATTTTATTAATAAAATAAAGAAAAAATTATATGTAAAATAGCTAAAATAGTCGTCTACAATAACTTCAGCCAATACAGCCACAAAAGTAACCTCAACCTTACTTTTTCTGCTTATTACACAATATAGCGCGTGGAAGCAAAAGTTACGTGTTTGGTGATAAAGCTGGCTGATAAGCCTGATAAGCCAAAAAACTGGGTTGTCAAACGGGCTCTTAATTTCCCAAATAAGACTAAAAGAAGATCCGTGTGCACAAATAGGACCAAAAATGAAACATACGTTTTGTAGGACCTAAAACCACATATTTGTACAAATATGCCCCTAATCAATTTCTTTTGAATTAATAATTAAAAATGTAAAATTAAAATGTTGAAACCCTGAACGTCAACCGTAACACAGAAGCAGGGCCGGTCCTGAGAAATTACGGGCCCTGTGCAAAAATAAAATGTGGGCTTTTTTCTAAAATAAATAGAACTATAATACAACTAACATATACTCCCTCCGTCCCAAAATAAATGTATTTTTTGCTTTTGCACAAGTTTTAAGAAAATGGTTGAAAGGGTTAAAGTTGTGGTTCAAATTTGAGTAGAAAAAGGTGAATTGATATGAGTCACATTTTACTGCTAAAAGAGGAAACAAAATAATTATTTTGGGACGGACCGAAAAGGAAAGTATGACATTTATTTCAAAGTGAATTGATATGAGCCACATATATTTGTAAAAATTTGAAAATAATAAGTGAAGATTATATTTATAAAAATTTGCTACAACAATAATTTATATCAAAATATAAGTTATTCACTAACTTAATAGTGAAAATAAAAGTATTCCTTAACAAAATACACTTCATTTATTTGTTAAACAAAATTATAAATTAATAGACTGATAATGTAATATCTACCAGTTTACTAATTTAATAATGACATATAATATAAAAAATAGTTACTAATATGATTACAAATCAATATTAATCATTAATATGAATCATGGCATTATATAAAAACGTAAGTTGAAAGAATGTTACCATTAACGAAATGGTTGAGTTGGTTCGTACTACCAATACGTGGGAGGGTGTCATGGGTTCGAAACCTCCTAGCAGTTGAATTTTTTAATTGAAGCTACGGATTTACCGTTTGGGCTCCTAGGAAGACTATTAAATATTGGGCCCTAAGAATTAATGGGCCCTGTGCGGTTGCACTGGTGGCACCTGCCCTGGGCCGGCCCTGCACAGAAGCCACCATTGCTGCCTGCCGCTTCCTCCCTCGTCGGCGCCCCTGCCGCCGCCCTCGCCGGCACCACCTGCCGCCTCCCTCGCCGGCACCACCTGCCGCCATCCTCGTCGGCACTGCTTGTCGCCTCCCTCTCCTGCACCACCTGCCGCTCCCCTCACCGGCACCGCCTACCGCCACTCTCACTGGCACCGCCTGCTGCCACCCTCTCCAGCGCCGCCTGCAACCTCCATTGTATGCTCCGCCACCATCCTTCGCCACCACCACCATTAAGTTGGCAGATTTTCAGATCTGCCATAAAGTTAGCAGATTTAGTTGGAAGATTAACACAAAAACTGCCATGAAGTTGGCAGACTTAGTTGGAAGATTAACACAAAAACTGTCAAAAGTTTGGCAAAAATATGAATTCAGTATCCAAATGCATTTAGAAAATATCAAAAAAAATAATGGAAGAAGCATGTTAGCACAACCGGAATTCGAAGCTAATGGCAAAAAGTTAGAAAACCATTTTACACAATAACACAAATGCTTTTTTTGCCATAATCACTCGTCAAGTTGTCAGTATACACATTTCTGCCATAAACTTGGCAAAATCTGAAAACACCATCCAAAATTTTAAAAAATTAGAAAATTTTTAAGAACTAAGAAATCATATCTTGGAAATAGAAAATAGAAGTCCGAAAATTGGCAAAATCAATGTCAAAATCCCTGAAAAACAGAGAAATAGAAGGAAAATAAAAAGGAGGAGGAGGAGGACAAGAGAAGGATAGGAGAAGAACCTCAACGAAGGCAGCATGAGGGAGAGTGGCGGCAGCGGCAGCGATGTACAGAGAGGAATCCATCAATCGTGCCGCGGAAGAAGCAGATCTGGTGCGTAACCGATCGATTGTACGAGCGAGAGAGAGAGTAGAAGGCGGCGAGAGAGAGAGAGAGAGAGACAGGGAGTTGGCCGGCTGTAATTGCTTCTGGTGCACAGAGTAGAAGCAGATCCGATGCCTGGTACGGGAGGTTGGGAGAGATATTTGGTCTAGGGCAGAGAAAATAACCGTAGGGGCAAAATTGGGATGCAATCATGCAAATTTCTATATGTTTCATAATAGGATTAAATTGGTCCTATTTGGGGGGGAAAAAGATAAGAAGTCCTATTTTTGCATTTCAACCTTGTTTTAGTCCTATATGGGACAATTACATTTTGTAAAATACAAAAAAAGGTGATTAGTTTTTTTCCTAAAAAATATGACTACTATTTAATTTAATTAATCCAATACTTTTGTCATTGTAATTCATATCCAACTCTGTTCTAAACATCGTTCTAGGTGTCCGACTAGTCCCCCGCCTAGGCGCCTAGGCGCTAGGCGGTGATCGGGCGCCCCGATTTTCATCTAGGCGCTCCGACTAATTGGTTTGCCGTCTAGGTGAATTAGTCGGCCGCCTATGCCGCCTAGACCGTCTAAATTCGTCGGACATTACTTTACTTTTTAACTTTAATTTTGTAAGCGATATAAGTACTTTAACTTTAGCCACATATATAAAGAAATGAAGTTATAAATTAAGATAAAAACTAAATATGTTTGTATATATATCTAAATTTTATTACTATTTATATTTATAACACAATGAAGTTAAATGATTAGTTATCATATACTCCCCTCCGTCCCGAAAAGGTTCGCCAACTTTGACTTTCACATGAATTAATAAAGTAAAAACTGTGTGGTTGAAATTTGTGCAGAGGAGAGAGAATTAACTTTAGCCACATGTTCCTTACTTTAAATGGAAATGACAAATCTTTTTGGGACATCCAAAAAAGGAAATTTGGCAAACCTTTTCGGGACGCAGGGAGTACTACATATGATTAAATATGATAATTCTATCATTCATGTTTGTTAATGTATGTGTATATATGTATTTTATACACACAAAAATACAATATTACATACTCCGTATCATATTTATGCAAAAACATAGATACAAATGCAATTTCTATGTTTCCGACTAATCCCCGACTAGGCGCCCACCTAGCCGACTAGGCGTTGGGCTGTCGCCCGACTAGCGCCTAACGCCTTTTAGAACATTGATATTCAATGTCTACACCAGAATATATAATTGTTAGAATTGATTAAAATAATATCAGATAGAAGGAACAAAAAGGTCTATTAAGTTTTCACAATATTTTTCACAAAAAGATGTAGTATTTATTTATTTATTTATTTAAATTACTTCTATTTTTCCATCATGGCATGCAACCGAGCAGCAAGGTGCCAACTGATAAGGTCCATGCAGGCGAATCCTCTCCTTGACCTTCAACAATTCAGTACTTCAATCTTCAGCTTTTGGCGAGCCCAACGGTCTTACTTCGTTGTGCTGATATGGCATAGGTGAACATGACAATTGTGCTGATATGGCGGATGACAAGAGAAAAGTATCCTTATATGGGAAATAAGTTTAAAACTACTCCTATTTGGGGATAAGATTGAAAACTACCCTGTTTGGGAAAATTGGTGTGTATTAATAAATGTAAGACTTTAATTAAATAACTTTGCAAGTTAAGTATATTAACAGTGTTGAGTTACAGTAAAAATTGAATTGACTAAGAGAAGACATATAAACTGTTGAGAATTTGATTTATTGACGGAACTAAGTTACGGTTAGCCTAAGAGCATATATAATATACTAGCTTGGACGCGCGTTGCGCGACGAACGATGCCCAATGATAGGAAATAAACAAGAAAGTTGCATAAATGCATCCCAAAGCAGCAAAAAAAAGAGCTCAATGTTTTAATTTCACGAAAACAGTCATTAAGCATTGCAGTCATGATGTTTCTAACTTAAAGTCTAGATTAAACTTCATAGCAACAGGTGGGACTCACAGCCATTTAAAGTCTAGATTGAACTTCAAACGTCAAACCAACATGTGTCAAATACAATATCACACCTGCATTTTAAACCAGATACAACGTATTTCATTTGCTAAACTTTCAGAAGGCCAGGTGACCAAAATAATTGTGAGAAATAGTACACTTCCCTGCAATGGCTGGTGGCTTCATAAAGGTTGTTTCTTCTTCTTCTTCTTCCTCACAGACAAGAGTACATTAGATAAGGCTTTTGGAACATAAAGCAGGCAAAAAAAAAATGTCAAATGGAACCTAAACAAGTTAATAATCTGGGAAAAAGTTTTTTTTTTACCAATGAAACCTCAATATAATAATACTTTTATAGTTACACGGTATAAGATGTTAAGCACAAAGAACATAAATACAATGGGCAAGCTGACATAAGTACACAAAGCATAATGAGTCATTCAAACAAAGGGTAAAAGATTACTGATTACTTTTATTGGTATGAATGGACATATAGCCAGCACGAGAATGCTTTTTTATATCTTTTAGTTGGCCATTGAACCACTAAATTAAGCCAAGTGAGAACACAAAAGTAAATTAAGCCAAGTACGAACAGACAAAGCTTAAGCCAAGCTCATAAAACTGAATTTCAACTGAAAAACACATAAAACTGTTATAATAGGATATCAACATTCATAATAGAAAAGTGTATTTTTTCAGTTTGATTATAACAAAAGGTTGGATATCAACAAGGGTTTTACTAACAACAAGGGAATCATAAATTGTCTAAATTAATAGCAAGTGATTGTTTCTTAAAACCTTTTAGCTATCACATTGTAGTTATGCAATAAATAATAAATATCACAATAGTTTTCAGAAAAATCCTATGTAAATAATAAATCAAGTTTTAAATTGATATTATAACTCTATTGAATCAGAGCGGCAAGCTGGAAATGACCATCCTGTAACTACAAGCTGAACATAGAAGCAACTTTCATACCCGATTGTTCTCGGGGAGGTGCGATAATGAGAAACCGAGCTGGGGATTTGTTGTTTGCCATATCATTCTCCACCGCTGCAGGTTCGGTGCTTGAAGTGGAGATGAAAACCGTACATTTTGTGACTAACAAGGCACTTGAGTATGGATATGTTGAGAGTAAGCCCTGAGTTCTGAACTTTTATCCTCCAAACCCTGATGAGAGTAAGAAACGCAGATGAAAGCCATAGAAATAAGAGGCGTCGTGCAGAGAAACTGCTTAGTTCAAATTTTCTGCTTCTTTTCTAATGTATCAAATTTCTTAGTATTTCTCTATGCCTAAATTACTTTTTCTTTTCTCATTTAGTATGTTAAATCTGACTTATTCTAGTTACTCAGTAACGAATTTCTAAGTTAAACAATATCATGATGCTTTAATGTACAAAAATATCATCATTTCCTTGTTTTCTAAGTTCAATTTGACTTGTGGAATGTGCCTTACATATCCTTTAGCAGGAAATCGGAATTTTGTAGAGGAGATTGGAGTATGTGCATCCTTTTCATAGGATAAATAGAAGATGCCAGGTCGGGGGCACTCCACTGATGCTTTATAAGATGAAAGCCTAGAAAATTGGTAGAACTATTTTTAACTGTTTAACTAAAGTTTTTGCAAAAAAAAAAAAACTAATTAATTAAAGAGTGCACAAGCTACTTACAGCATTTGGTGTGTGCGTGTTTAACCTACATATTGAGAAGATCTCTTCTAGTTCAACAAAAGCTAATGATAAGGGAAAAATAAGTTATAGAACAACCTTAACTTTTATGCTGCCAACATTTCAACAAACAGATATTAATGTTTCAATATGAAACTAACGGTGCCAAGGATAGTAGTTGAAAAAACTGCTGGCCGTACCCGAACAATCCTTATCTGTCTTCTTGTTCCCGGAGTCACAAGAAGGTGAGTCTAGAGTCTGCCAGCCCGCCACTCACCAAGCATGCTGCATGCCTCCACCTGCACCTTGGATAAATCACCACATTGAATAAACATTAAAACGTAAACAATACTTCGTACAATGATACAAAATAACTCATTCGACAAAAACACAACCATAGACAGATAGACTAATGGATCATCCATAATAAACAATCCTTCAAAATCAACTAACCATAAAACAAAACATCCGGGGCCTACAGAAAAGCTATTACACATCAATCAATTTAAGTTTCGCAAAAAAACAATCAGGATGAGTTTCTACAGTTAAACTATTACACATCAATCATTTTAGGTTTAGGAAAAAAACCAAATCAGGATGAGTTTCTACAGTTAAACTATTACACATCAATAAGTTTAAGTTAAGAAAAAAACAGTTTTAATCAAACAGTTTGTCAATAAAAAATACATAGGTCATTAAGAGAGAATGCAGACATTAGCATGGATTTCTTGAAACTTGCCTACTGCACTTTTTGTTTGATCTTGAATTTAAGTTTCTTCTTCTGCCCATTGGTTTAAAATTCATCAACCAGCTTCCTCCTGATCTGGTCATCAAGATCAACAACTTCTTTCTGCGACTTAAGAATGGTTGTTACTACATCGCCATTGTTCTCAACAACCTGTTTATTAGTTGAAAAAGAAGTATAGCTAAGGACTTGTTTAAGAAGAAATTAAAAAAATGCCAGGATAGAACATAGTACATGTCTTGGCCTAAATGGCAAGTATAATTTACTCAGAGTTTGATACATAGGTATCCAAACAATCATCCAAGTTAGATGCTGATATCCCACCCATTTAGCAGCAAGCCGAGCACCTATCGCTCACGCAGCACAATCAGAGTAATCAGGACCCTTGTTGCCATATAGGACCCTCACCTTCCTTTTGATCCATGGGCCTCCTCGAGTGTTGAATAATGGCCAAAGTGAGATATGAGATCATCACCACTGCTAGATGACAACCCTACCTAGGAATGAAATGAAATAGAAACAAAAGAGAAGCAAAATAGGAGAAGAAATCTTACTGAGGCAGCAATGATACTCAGTGGATGCTGGGCGGCTTTGGCGGAAGGATTCTTGGGAACCCTAGACTCTGAGTTCAAGTAGCGCAGATAAGAAATGAAGGTTATGTCTGGCGTCGAAACAAAAAGAGCTAGATATTACTCTGTATCTCGCTTGAACAGAAACAAACAAGAATGGGAATTAGGGGTTAGTTTCCTCTGCGCAAATCTGAGCCCCCGTTAATCATTGTAGAAACGGAAACAAGCCAACTAACTGGCTTAGGCATTTTACATATAGTAGGATACAAGTCATTTTAAAAGAAGTTCTAATAGAAGTATAAGCATGTCGCCTTTCAAATTTCACCAATCAACATAGACCAAAATAGTAGCATGGTATAATAAAAATAGAGTTTGACAAACATAGAAGATGAGGGAAATTCTAAGTGATTAATGAAACTTTGTCAACTTCAAAAGACCTCAATTACTTCCTTTTAAGGAATGAAATTTGTGGTTCATATTGTTTACTTCTCTTTTGAATAAATTTTGTTTGCCAAACTGCCAATCATATTCAGGAAGTCTTGAGGGACAAGGAGTAATAATAATAAAATATACAGGAGAATTGGAGTAACCAACCTCATCTCTCAGTTCATTCGCCCGCATTTCAAGACTTGATAAGGTACCATTGCATTTCAACATATCCTGCAATGTACTCTGTACCCTTGGCCCCTATCTGTATATGGAGACAAGAAACTCATCATCATCATATAAGAGCAATTGACTTGGCAAGGATGGTAAATTACGAAATGCTATCAATGAATTATACCTGACACCAACCAAGCATGAGATCTTTCATATTCCCATAAAACATAAGAGTTTCACCCAATGTCTTTGAATGAATTACAGAAGACAAGCCAATTACATGTGCTGCAGCGGAAATATGAAGATATAGTGATTTTGCACCATCAGGGGTGTGGTAGGAAGAGTGTACTTTCCCCTAAAAAGACCAATTAACATATGTATCAAATCATGAGGAAGAGAAGTGATTAAACCAGCCCCATAAAATTCTCATATAAGGTACATACCTGATTATTATCACTACACATGCACTCTTCTGAACCTGAAAAAACGGCATATTGATTTAGCATCAAATAAAAGTGCATGCATTATCCAAATATAGTACTCTGAAGTCTACATCTAGGATCTCTTAGTACTCATGATCACTATCAATCTCAAATTACTGGAAGAGCACCTCTTCCTGGGTTTGGCGCTTCATGAGTTTGTCTCGAATGACAAAGCCAACATCATTTATGACAATCACTCTTGTGATCACCTCATCATGGATCTTTTTCTGCCATAGCTGAATAACGCACGGAGAAATTGTCATCTAAGTGACAGAGACAACAAATATACTCGGAAAGAATTAATAGCAACAAAAAGGTAAACCAGAAATGTCACATGCTACTGGTTGTTGATTTGTGAGAGTGACACGGTTAATATAACAAAACATAAAATAGAGTTTACAATTGTACAAATCTTTACCCATTCTAGTGGAAAAATGTTATGTAAGAAGCAGCTCCCCAGGTGGGCTGAAAGTATCAGCAGTGGCTCTTGCATTTTCAAATTGTTATATTATACATATGTTTGTGAATCATAAACTAATATAAGAGAAGATACACTTCAAGAAAGCACAAAGGGATATCTGGTTATCACCAGGTGAAACAAAATGATTTAATTTTTTAGTAAGTGCTACAATATGTTGCTCCATTGGTTGTGAAGGGAATGGCTAGATGAGTTCCACAAAAAAATCCAAAGTTTGTGAAAGGAAGAATCAGAGGCCGGCATACTCCAATTCTTTTTTACTCGATAGGGGCTGGCATTCTCCAACTAAAAACCAATGATCCTTCTGGGCTAGTAAATAATACAAGGAATAATAAAAACTTAGACTTAGACTGTTAGGACCCAACTATGATGATTTTGATGATGTCACTATACTTTGCACTAGTATTTTGTGTCTAAGTTAATTCGTGCATTAGTGCTTAAAAGTGACAAGAATTCCAATGTACAAACTATGTATCAGATTAAACATACTGGAACTATAAAATGCAATAAGGTAAAAATTACTTACCTTACATGGATATTTATATCCAACCAGTATAGTTTTAATCTGGTACATAAGTTTAATCATGTCACTTAAAGAAAGTAAGTGATTAGTAAAATAAGTGACAAATTTCATTGTAAAATTTGTACCAAATAAATTGTACTGGAAAGAACAAAATGCAATAAGGTAATTTCACCTTAATAGGATATTTAAAGGATCCTACCAGTACAAATTTTATTTGGTACAAAATATTCTAAGTCACACATTTTACTACTTCACTACACAAATCAAGCAGGATCACGCACTCAGCTTCTCAAGTATAGTTGCAAGACAAGGCCAAAACACTCAGAATGCAAGAGCAGAGAAGACATCAGAATAGGTGAATAGTGAAGAGTTTCAGAATAGACATGCAGCGATAAGAAGGCCTAAGGTATGGGTGTTATCTTCGTACAAAGCAAGTGACCTTCAAAGACAAATCCTTATCCTGCTCCAAACACAAGAAGACGCAAGTACAACACTTTGGACGTCTACGATTAAATCCTCTTAACCAACGGAGGAAATTAATCTACTGGAGATGCCTATAAAAGTAGGCAGAAGCATGAGATCAAAAGCAAGTCATTGAGTTCAAAGCAAGAGATTCTATTATTACACTACGAATATCCAGCAAAAGAGAAAGTGCTAGAATACTCTGCTTTGACTCATGCTTCACTAAGCTCTTAGACTAGATCATAAATTGTCATATTTTTAGAGCTTAGATTTTAGTTGGTGGTCAGAAATTCTATGTATTTTATAAGTGGTTGTAAACACTTAGGAGAACAGTTGTTCGGATCCTAAAGTGTGGTTAGATAGATAGAGTACCTTTTGATCCCCACTGGATCATTTGAGAAAAGTCTAAGGACTGAGTAACTTTGAGTGGTGTTATACTCATCGTGAAAAACCTTCAATCTAGGCCTGAGTGTTGTAAAGGCTAGATTGGCACTAAGTGTATTGGGCTTAATACTTTAGTGGAAATCCATCTGAAATAGGGTGGGACTGGATGTAGGAGGATTACACCACCTCACTAAAGGTTTGTAGTTTGCCAGCAGCATCCTAAGCAGTAGTCTTCATCGACTCTACTGCTTAGCCTACTGCTTAATAACTCACTCTCCTTGAGAGTGTTTTCCACTAGAAGTTGTCTTAAACTCAGAAGGTGTCTCAGCAGTACCCTGGTCTTCACCCTCCTGCTGAGTCCACTGCCCATCCATACGTGTCTCTCTTAACTCTATAATAGTTAGAACAAAAAGCCATCCAAGAGTCATCCTGTTCTTAACAGTTGCCTCAGCAGTAACCTGCCTACCAGCCAACTGCCAACTCAGCAGTTGCCTGCTAGCCAGCAAACTGCCTGTGCAGCAGTAGCCTGAGCAGTTACCTGCTCACCAGTCAACTGCCAAGCCTACTTCCTCTCATAACCAGTCTAAACACCATCTAAACTAGAAAGTTATCTCACACTAAGTATAAAGAGGTTAAAGACTTCCGGTGTGCATCTATTAATCTCCCAAAAGATTATAGATCAACTTATCTAGAGGGAAAAGTGTTTCAAAATTGAAAAAGCTTTAAAAGTCTATTCACCCCCCCTCTAGACTTTTACCTCTATCCGGGACCATCATAGACTTCTATCGCTTCCATTTCACCAAATTATCATTAATTGTTAAAAAACAAGAAACACTTTAGGAAGTGAAAACCCCTATTCCCCATGAACATACCTTGTTATTTTAAATCTTTCGAATTACCTAAATTGAAAGGAAAGCAGAAAATAAGATCAAATCCCACATTAATAAATGAAAAAGAAAATAAGAACACCGGCAAGACTTCACTTCCCACATCACCAAGACCACACAAATAGACTCTCCTTTGCATATTTATTACAACGGTGTCCCCAAACAAAACCAATGATATAAATTCAAATAATACCTGATTTGGGCTCACCTTGCAAAAAATCAGAATTAAGAGTACCTTGAAGTCTGCCAAAACCTCATAAATTAATACAAGACACAAGTCCAGATATTAAATCAATACAAAACCAACCTATACAATCACAATTAATTTTGATTTAACTTCTCAAAAAATAGAATTGTGTCGGGTGGGGCGGGGGGGTAACCATGGATATATGCCCAGTTGATAAATCTTTAATTTCTTTTACCAGAACCCCTAATCAACAGAAGAGTCGGAAATTAAAATTAGTAAAATTGTTGGATTCATTCCGAATCAATCAAGGAGTCTGGTGTGAAAAGTAAAACCTTATTCAAACAAAAATGTGAAACAAGAAAAGTGAGTAGGCGGAGGAGTACACCGCAGCAGATGACAACCCTATCTAGAAACAAAATGAAATAGAAACTAAAGAGAAGCAAAACGGGAGAAGAAATCTTAGCTAACACATGAGGCGAGATTACCGGGGCGGCAATGATACTCGGTGTACATTGGGCGGCTTCGACGGAATGGGAGGGTGATGTTGTGAAGGTTTCCGCAAGAAGATGGAGCACAAGGGGGGTCGGCCGGCCGGGTAAGGTTCTGGAGGCGGTTTTAGGAAGAAAGAGTGCCAGCAGAAGTAGATCTGCGGCGGAAAAGAACAGCTTTTGCGGCGACATTTCCGGGAGATGGTTTTGGGAGTAAAATATGTTGAGAGATATTTTCCTTTGGGTTCATCAGAGAAGATATATGGAGAGATTTTGATCGATTCTTTCTTTGCCGGGATGGTTCCAGTGGTTGAAAATTGGGAGACGACGGTCAAAAAGTTCGAAGAGTGCAGAAACGAAACGGAAGTTTATGTCTATCACAAGAGAAAGAGATATTATCTCGGTAGAAGAAGGCCATCGCGCGCTGGAACAGTAGTAAACAGAGCAAGAATTCCGGTTAGTTTCCTTGCTCCAAAATCAAGTCTCCGTCGAGCACTGTTTTAACGGAAATCGAACATCTAACTGTCTTAGGCGCTTAATATATATAGTAAGATATATACCTCTAACCTGACTCATTTATCATCATTCCCCCAAGGCCCCAACTCCTTGTAGTGTAATATGGGCTTTTGTCTGATATTTTGGGCCAGAGTATAATATGTAGAGAAAACAAAGAGTAATTGGGCTTACTAGATCTGTTTATCCAACCAACCACAAGGATCCACTACTGGATCTTGGATGAGTTGCACCCAACATCCGGACAGCCCAATCACATACTACCCTACAACCCACATGTACGGACAACTGAAAATATTATCATCGTTTTGAAAAAACAAACAAATGGTCGGTTCATAATGCAGAATTGACATTCATGTGATTCAGATCTGAAAGTTCACGGAAACGTTGTGATGAAGTCACGTGAAAAACGACACCCCTTCTCTCTCCTTCTCACGAATTTCACGATTTCCGGCCACCCCACTCTCAACCCTTCTTCGATTTCCTCTTTTAGGTCAGCTCCTTCTTCATTCTCTGTTCATATACGCGCTTTGTTTCCATCATCGAACATTGCTGTTAC
Organism: Cuscuta epithymum; assembly: GCA_945859915.1. Classification (NCBI taxonomy): domain Eukaryota; kingdom Viridiplantae; phylum Streptophyta; class Magnoliopsida; order Solanales; family Convolvulaceae; genus Cuscuta; species Cuscuta epithymum. The sequence continues at coordinate 5,905,662 of CAMAPF010000955.1, read as the reverse complement.
CCTAGTGAATTGAAGTAGGATTTTAGTTCGTAGTTGGTGATTGAAGATGGGGGAGAAGTTCTGTTTGGATGAAGAGGATTTATCCTTGTTCGAAGAGGTGTTAGGAAGGCAGGCCCTTGATTTCTTCTCTTGGTCAGCTTCTCATAATCTGTTATCAGATTTTGTTTCATCCTGTGGGAATCCTAGGGTTCAGCAGGATCTGTCCAAGTTTGCGGAGGACTTTGATTGGGCTTATGCCATATACTGGCAAGTAGCCAAGTCAAAATCTGGGAAATCTGCTTTGGTTTGGGGAGATGGACATTGTTCAGAGGCAATTGCGAATCAAGAATTAACTGGGAGGGATAATCAGAAGAAACACGTGCTTCAAAAGATTCGTGCTTGTTTTGGTGGACCAGAAGGTTATAATTGTTCTCAGAACAAGTCCCATTCTGTATCTGATATTGAAATGTTCTATCTTGCATCCATGTATTATGTATTCCCTTTTGATGTTCCTTCCACCCCTTCCCAGTCATTCAATTCCAGTAGAACAATATGGGCTTCTGATTTAAAGACCTCCTTAGAACATTACCAGTCAAGATCCCATCTAGCTAAATCAGCCCAATTTGAAACTCTAGTGTTTATTCCGCTAAAATCTGGGGTTGTGGAGCTTGGTTCCACAAAGCCTGTCCCTGAGGATCCAAATATGGTCAAGATGGTTCAGAAAACATTAGGTGTAGTATCAACTCATGTCCCCCGAATATTTGGTCAAGAACTTAGTCTTGGGGGTTCAAAATCAGGGCCTATCAGCATCACTTTTTCCACAAAGGTGGAACAGGAATTCGAGTACCCTTCTGATTCATTTGATGTTACAAAGGCAATAAGCGATGAAGTGGATGGAAAACCAGCTCCACCACGGAAGAGAGGGAGGAAACCGGCTAATGGAAGAGAAGAACCGCTGAACCACGTGGAAGCAGAGAGGCAGAGGCGTGAGAAGCTTAACCAGAGATTCTATGCATTGAGAGCGGTTGTCCCGAATATATCAAAGATGGATAAAGCATCTCTGCTAGGTGATGCGATAGCTTACATCACTGATCTCCAGGCAAGGGTGCGGGCCATGGAAGCCGAGAGGGTCATGACCGATGCTGTTCCTAATATTGATGTTCATCAACGGTCGGAAGATGTTGTTGTACGGGTAGGTTTCCCTTTGGATGGTCATCCGGTTTCAAGAGTTATGAAGGCGTTTAGAGAACATAATGTAGAGGCAAGTGAATCGAATGTGACTATTACAGAGAATGGTGTGGTGGTTCATACATTTTCTGTTCAAACAGAAGGTGGCGGTGATTCGGCTCAAGAGTTGAAGGAAAAACTGGCTGCTTCTATAGTCAAGTGATAGATACCATACATAATATATGCGATATAATTTTATAATGTATCATATGTATGTAGGTATGCATTTAGTTGTTCATATAGCTGAAACATTCGAGTTTAATGCTCTTATGAGTTCTGTAAACCTATAGAAGATCATATTTGTTTGTTTTGATTTGGAGGCAATGTTCTGGCCTTTTCCTTTGATTATTTGATTGTCATGTTTCTTTTTGATGGACTTCAGTAATCTTGGCTTCTTAAAAATTAGGTGAATCCATTTTAAAAAAAAAATAGGTGAATCCGAGTTTAAAAAGTTTGATGAACTTAGTTTAATCATGTCGCTTCTACAAAAACTATAGTTTAGAAAATTAGCAGGTCAACCCAGGTGAGTTTGATAAACATTGTTTGCTGTGTTATTTGATAAACCTTCTAGGAAATTTTTTTCTTTGAAAACCTGTATTCAGGTTTCCCCTAATCTAGTTCCTAGATGAACCTTCTAGAGGATAATTTAGGTTCTATGAAAACTTAAAATTTTTCAGATATATAATAGACAAAGGAGATAAGTACCTTAGTAGTGTTGAAGCCAAGTGAACACTTCTAATATTATTAATATAGTGCATTATTGTCATATAATAAGTGCATTCATGTATAAAATACTGATTTTGATTCTAATACGCAAGACAATTTGATGGACACTACATATTATTGTGCACATATATGTAAATATAGTACTGCAATCTGCAGCGAGCCAGTGACCATCTCTGTGCGTTTTGATTTTTGATTTTTGAATCCTCTCTACTTCATAGCATAGAGCATGCCTCCATACACCAACTCGTTATACACTTTGGTTGTCATTCTTTTGTCATTTATTTCTTTTAAAGTCATGCTAATTTAAAGCTTCAAAGTTCAAACTCTAACCACATTCCAATACTTTGATGAGCTATGAGGGAATCTCCTTCAATATTTGATTGTGATATCGAAGTTGATTGACGTGTCATTAAAATATGCCCCATACAAAAATAATAATAATTGAATGGAAAATTATGTTCACGTTCATTTGTACACGCTTCATATACGCTCCTCCGTAATTTTTGTCGATATCACATGCAATCTGTTCTAAAAAATGCAAAGATTATCTGTGACACAGACGAAATGCATAGACGAGCGTGTACAAAACACAGACAAACAAGCATGTTCAAAACGTAGACGAATGGGCGTGTACACTAAGCATGATTCTTTATAAACATATTGGAACAAATAATCCTTGTTTCTATTTAAAGTTTAAACATATTGTCAGTTATTCCATTTTGGAAATAATCAAGATGCTATGGAAATAATTGGTATGCATTGATAGATTAGAGATGTCTTATCTGGACTTGAATGAAAGAAAAATGGAAAACGCAAAGGAGATTAGAGAATATCTAACGCTATGGTGTTAATAGTAAAAAATGGCCACATCATACAATAAGAATGTCTTTTTTTCCTGCTATAATGCTTTCTTTCTTCAATCAAATCTTGTAGAGATATCGATTTCAATAGTGTGAAGTCGATTTTAAAAATCCAGTTAAATAGTCTGTTACGAAGGAATGAATGGTTTGCGAAAGAGGAGACTAGGATACCACTTACTAATTGACCATATCAATTAATGAAAAACGACATATTTCAACACGCTAATCCAAAACTAGACGAATGGGCGTGTACACTAAGCATGATTCTATATAAACATATTGGAACAAATAATCCTTGTTTCCATTTAAAGTTTAAACATATTGCCAGTTATTCCATTTTGGAAATAATCAAGATGCTATGGAAATAATTGGTATGCATTGATAGATTAGAGATGTCTTATCTGGACTTGAATGAAAGAGGAGACTAGGATACCACTTACTAATTGACCATATCAATTAATGAAAAACGACATATTTCAACACGCTAATCCAAAACTAGACGAATGGGCGTGTACACTAAGCATGATTCTATATAAACATATTGGAACAAATAATCCTTGTTTCCATTTAAAGTTTAAACATATTGCCAGTTATTCCATTTTGGAAATAATCAAGATGCTATGGAAATAATTGGTATGCATTGATAGATTAGAGATGTCTTATCTGGACTTGAATGAAAGAAAAATGGAAAACGCAAAGGAGATTAGAGAATATCTAACGCTGTGGTGTTAATAGTAAAAAATGGCCACATCATACAATAAGAATGTCTTTTTTTCCTGCTATAATGCTTTCTTTCTTCAATTGAATCTTGTAGAGATATCAATTTCAATAGTGTGAAGTCGATTTTAAAAATCCAGTTAAATAGTCTGTTACGAAGGAATGAATGGTTTGCGAAAGAGGAGACTAGAATACCACTTACTAATTGACCATATCAATTAATGAAAAACGACATATTTCAACACGCTAATCCAAAACTCTTCTATTTATAACATTTTAATTTCAGCTATCCTGTTCAAAAAACTAGGGACAAACATTGTTTTCACTTGTCAAAATGTGAACGAGGTCATTTTCGAGGTCATTTTCCAAAGACCCCAAGATGTCGAGAAGAACAGCATTTACCTTCAACATGCTAATCACATTCCCTAGTTCATCAATTATCCATTAACGGAACTCGTTAGACCATTTGTAGTGGTCAAGAGTCCAAATTGTTAAATTTGGACTCCGTCCATATGAAAACAGTGTTTAGACTCCGTCAATATTGTTTTCCCCTGCATCCGTGCACCGTCAATAAAATACACTCTGCATATTTTTTACATATACATTTAGTAAAACATTAATTAAATTATTATAAGTAATATTTTCCTTTTAACTTTTTCCCTGGATAATTATGAAATAAAAAAATACACATTTCGAAGTAAAAAAAAATAAATTTCACTAATTTTTTATATGATTTTTTGTTAACAAAAAATGAACATAGTTCAGATAAAATTGGATTATGGAATATCCAGCTAGTATTTGTGAAGGCTCAATGAATTAAAAATTTGTATTTCGTGTTTTTTTGGATTCAAGAAAACTTCAACAGTTTTTTTTTTGCATTTTATATATTACATATTGGTGTCATATGAAAGATCATACAAATTCATGAATTTTGATATAATTTTTGAAAAATTCAGAAAACAATTAAAAAAGTTATAAGAGTTTAAAATTAATTGGGATTTTAATGACATAGGTGGGACATCATCATGATGTCACCAGAACGCATGAACACAGCAGACATCAGAAGAGTGCCGCGTTTTCTTTTTTTCTTTTTCTTTTTGCTTTTCTTTTACCCTGTCAACCTCACCCTCTATTTATACACTCTTCCACTCCCCTTCCCACTTTTACTCCCCATTTTAATCTACCACTATACCAAATTAAGAGTCTAAAAATTCCATTTTTAATCTTTTGACTCCTAATCTATAACCACTACAAATGGTCTTAACGGCTACTATGAGCACAGTGTTGGTAAAAGGTGCACGCCGCCAACCCCCACACTTGAACGTGCAAATAGCCAAACACAGTATCTCCTATCATTCATTCCGTACTCATTCACAGCGCAAATATCTCATGTGTCGCTTCCAAACGAAAAGGCAGCCTCCACTAGCCCCGTCGCCGTCAGCCCAAACTGTGCACTAACAAAGATGCCCGCTTCACCCTCCGCCGTGCGTAGCATAAACGGAAGCAATCATGGATGGAGTCAGCATTTAGGGATAACCATTATTGCAATGTAAAAAGATAAGAGGCAAAAACAAGGCTAGCCTTTTTCCCATACTGGCAAAACATAAATCTGAAAAAAAGCAGATCAATCGCCCCCTCCTGTCTCTAATATCTTTTAGATCAAAGTTTGCACAAACCAACAGGTAACTGCTGAATCTTACCAGTTTTTCTTACCAGTAGCTTTTTTCTTCAACCTTTCAGCTTAACATGGAAAAAGAACAAATCTTTTTGGTGTTCATCTTCTTCAGAGTTCAGACACACTCGCACCCACCACACGTCTACCTTTGACTATGGTCTTTGTCTCTGTTCTTGATATGTCATTAAGTCAGAGTGGAATAGTTCATCCCCATTATTGTTTACTTCTTTGTAAATAGAACGCGCATTAAGTCAGAGTGTAATAGCTTATCAGTGCTAAAATATATTGTTTTAGCACTGATAAGCTAGGAATGTCAGCGCACAGGGCTCATGTTTTGGACAGTTGGTTTATTTAATTGTTTTAATGTGATTATTGTCAACTTTACACTTTTTGTTCTACTCTGTATTTTCTTCAGAGAGCGCCAAAAGTTTGCAACTTGTGCAAATCAGATTAACTGGCACTAACGTCAAGTTTGAATCTTTTCCCAAGTAATGGAAAACCCGTGGTGAAATTGCTTACTTTTCAATCTTGGGTAAGCTGCAAACTTATCTTTGAGGTTAGATACTCAGATTTTAAGCTTTAATCTCCTACAAACCGAAAACATGTGTGAGGTTTAAAGACTCTACTTTTGTGAGCAGATAAAGGAAGTGACATGTGTGTTCATTAAATCTATTGAGTGGTCAAAGCAACTAGTATGAGTTTACCTTTCTCTTTATATAGCCCACTTCTTTTATTCATTGGTTGAGTATAAAAACTTTTGGAGCCCTTATCTCTTTTAGGCTTCCATTCTGAACTTTAAATTTCCATTATGTCAATGTTTGTTTCGCATTATCAATGTGTTGATGAAACATGTCTATAAGTCCTTAATACTTGTCTCAACTCATTGCCGTGGAGTCCTTTCTCATTATTCAAGTTTAAACAATTAATAGATTCTATTAATTTCATGACGTTGTCCGTAACTAGCTTGGGATTAAGGTTTTGATGATCATTGTTAGGGTATCTAACATCAAGGATTTTCTCACATATCATCCAAGAAAATATCCACTGCTTGGGTTTTTATGGTTCAGACTCATAATCTGGCTCCCTCTTATATCAGCCATATGTTGTTGGCTTGTTGGACTTATTTGAAAATATAAACTTTCAAAAGAATTGTAAGACTCTGCAAGACTGCAAACCTACTTATCTATCTAGTGTAGGAAAATTTTCTTTGTCCCTTCCCACTTAATTTTTTATTTGGATGATGTAGGTATCTATTGCCATTGGATTGTTATGGATGAAAACAGTGGAAGCCCACGTGAGCAGGTGGTTGTTACGATCCCTGGTGCTGACGGTTCGATGGATCATCCCAAAGCTAAACCATCATCTGGTTCACCAGATGTGTCAATCGATTCACCCAAGGTCGCCGCGTTAAGCCCAACCACCATTAAGTCTCCAAGACCACTACCTGCTCCTACGACTTTCATTCAGCGAATAGCACTCACAAGATCAAGATCAGTTTACTCAAAACCAAAGTCAAGGTTTGGTGAACAACCGATACCCATTGATTACATGTTTGATGATCGAAGTGATCCATCCACCCGTGGTTCGCCCAACAATGAATCGGGCTCTGATAGTGCTTGTGAAACACACAAAGAGACTAGAAGAGATATCCCGGTGAGCATTATGCGCAAGACGCCACTAATGGTGTCACCACGTGGTCATAGGGGAGACAATGAGCATGAAGAGATATACAAGAAAGTGAAATTGGAGACTAATAAGAAGTTTAGGAAAAGTACTATGAGAGCTTTAAGAGAATGGTCATTGATTCTTTGCATTTTAGGGTGTTTGATAGCTACCCTGATGATTAATAAGCTCAAAAGTTGGAAAATTTGGGATTTGGAGTTATGGAAGTGGATAACGCTTTTTATGGTCACTTTCAACGGGTTATTCGTCACCAAGTGGTTCATACATTTCCTTGCCTCATTGATTGAGCTCAACTTCTTGTTAAGGAGGAAAGTATTGTTCTTTGTCTATAGTTTGAAGAAGAGCTTTCGAGTCTGTCTATGGCTTAGTATAGTTCTCATCACGTGGATATCACTCATCTCGAACGGACCCCGAAGACCACGTTTGGCCGACCGAATATTGGATCACGTTACATGGACTATAGCCTCCTTGCTTATAGGGGCGTGTTTGTGGTTATTGAAAACTCTGATGATCAAAATATTGGCAGCCTCTTTTCACTTGAACACATTCTTCGACCGAATCCAAGTTTCGTTTTTTCATCAGTACATTCTGCTGACACTATCCGGGGACCAGCTGATGGAGTCAGCCGAAATGCTTGGGGGGGCAAACGGAAATGCGCGTAAGCTCAGCTTCCGCAGAACAAAGAAGGGAAAAGGAGGGAAGAAGAAGAATAAGAAGGACATAGAGGTAATTGATATTGATAAGCTTCATGAGATGAAGAAGGAGAAGGTGTCTGCTTGGACTATGAAGATGTTGGTTGATGTGATATCTAATACAGGGTTGTCCACTGTATCTGGTTCAATGCATGGAGGTGCGTTTGGGGGAGAGATGGAACAAGTGGCTACCGAAATAACTAATGAAGAGGAAGCAATAGCTGCTGCTTATCATATCTTCAGGAATGTTGCACAGCCTGGTTCCAAGTAAGATATGATCTGCAGTTTTTTTTTTTTTGAAGTTTTTCTAGGATTTGTGTACATGCTTCATCTACTGCATTAGGGGTGGGATCGGGTCGGGTTGGGTCGGGTTTTTGCTAGGACCGTAAAAAACCCGAAAAGCTTCGGGTTCTACATTTTTGGGCCCGATCGGAGGACCAATACTTTCGGGTTGGTCCGGGTTTTAAGAGCCTCGGGTTCGGGTTGGGTTCGGGTCGGGTCGGGTTGAATTCGAAAAAAAATTGAACTGATATATCTAAACACAATTAAAATACAATTACAACAAAAAATTGCAAACATCTAAACTTTTAATCAAAAAAATATATGTAGTATATTAAAATCAAAGCAGTATATTTTGAATATAAAAGTCACATGATAGAAAATGTTGTAGAAGAACAATTGGTTCGAAAGCAAAGTAATATCCCCTCCGTCCCAAATTGATTTACAAGCTCAAAATTTTTTGGTCAACCAATGTTAAAGTTAAATACTCCATATTGATACATCATTCAATTTTTAATAAATAAAATTTACATATTAACAAATTACATTAAAATACATTCAAAGTTGCAAACTCCAAGTTAAATATAATTAAAAATTGACATCCAAATTAAGTGAATAAAATAAAATTGTCTGACTAAGAAAGTCATTCTTGCAAATCAATATGGGACGGATGTAGTATAAAATAGTCTGTACGTATCATATATATATCGGTATGATGTATTAATAGGTCATACATATTTTATATAAAATATATATATTTTAGTTTCTTAATTAAATCGGGTTTTTTCGGTCCGGGTCGGGCTTAAAATTTTAGAACCCGAATTAGGACCCGAGTTTTCGGGTTCGGGTCGGGTATTTTAACCCGGACCGGTCATTTTTAAAATAAAACCCGGACCAATATCATATATCGGGTTGGGTCGGTTCGGTTATCGGGTTTTGGGTCGGTTTTTCCCACCCCTATACTGCATAGTTTGTTTCTGGAAAGGAAAAAAGTCTATATTTTTTTGGAAAGTATTTTCGGGATTTTCCAGGAAAACATTTTTGCATTTTTCTGGATTTGGCTCATGGTGATTTTTTCAAACGAAAGATTCGTCTCTGTTTGATTTGTAAATTATTCTGAAAATAATTTTGGCGACTTTGCAGCCTTTGTGGAAAATGTCTTATCCTTTGACCCAAAATGGTTTAACTTTTTCTATTTTTATTGGTCAAACATTGATGTACAACTGCACCGTGCACACATTTAATCCATATAGTTTGCATGTGCCAGAATTTTTTGCATCTCTTATAAGGAATTGCCTATGATACTGAAAAAATATACTCCGTAGATATGTATACAAGTGTATAAAATGATGCGTTTAAACTAATTTCCCAACATTATATCATCCAAAAAAAACTTCTAGGAAAACATTTTTCACTAAACTAGGTAGTTTATGGTAAGAAAAGGGAACCTAATTTTCACCATTTTGACTATTTTACAGGTGCATTGATGAGTTTGACCTAAGAAGGTTCTTGATTAAAGAAGAGGTTGATACGGTTTTACCAATGATAGATGCGGCAGGGGCCAGAGAAATTGACATGAAAACTTTGACGGAATGGGTGGTACGTAACCACCAACTCCACTCTTGTTGGGTTGGGGTAATGCGTAGTACATATGATTTAGTTAAGGAAAAATTGAAAATAATAATTCCAACTATCGGTGGTCCGCTGATAATAATTCCAACTATTGATTATTTTTGTATTGTTGAGGTCTATTCCTTCAACCCTCGGGTCCAACACGTAAGCCCAAGGATTTCGAGTGAAGTGTGTATGAATGTCTAGCCCAACAAGCAAGTGATGTGGATCAAAAGAGAACAGTAGGTAGCAAGTAAGTGATTAGGTATTATTATCTCTCAATAACTCCCTAATACAATACTTTTCGCTAAGGCTCCGTCGGCCGTTCGTCTTACAAGGCAGTAGAAGTGCTGCGAGTAAGAATGCTATAGCTAGAGTGCTAAGAATAGAAAGTTGTCAACCCTTTACAATGAAATAAATGCTTCTATTTATACCCACCAATGGGCAGGTGGCTATACTGACGTGGAAGCCTGTGGTTCGCTGGTGTCTCAACCACCAAATCTCGAGCATTAAATGCACTTCCCGCCAGAATCTAGGTTTCCCGCCTAATTAGTGGGGACGTTCGTCCGCCTAGGGAGCGAGCTGGATTGCTCCAGGTGGCCTCCGAGGTGTACTGGCCGTTCATCCCCTGGCCTTTGTGGATTCTCGCCATGTGGATTGAATTGCTTCCAATGGCTATGGGCTTGCTCTGACGACGTTCGTCGTCATTCTGGTGACCCGTGGTCCTGCTCCTTGTCCCTGCATAGACGTTCGTCGAGATGGGCCGTTGAGCCTAAGCCCCAACTGCAGACGTTCGTCTCCCCTGGAGGATCGTGGGCTTGCCAGGCTAGCTTGGTGTTCTATCTGGACGTACGTCCGGAAGAAGGGGTAAATGGGCCGAACCTCAACTTGGGCCATTAACCCAACATGTATAATCCCAACTATATGGACCATCCGTCAATAATGGTCCATGACCAGATATTACCTCCTATAAAAAGTGAATTTTAAATAGAAATTAAGCGTAAAATTAAAAGTTGAGATTATTTATAGGGATTACTTGTTATATCTCTTCTCATCCACTTTAGAAACTACGAGAATTTATTTATAGGGACCATTATTGGCGGAAGGTCCCTAAAGTTGGGATTATTCTGAAATAATCGATAGTTGGGATTATTATGGCCGGACCATCAATAGTTGTGATTATTACTATCAATTTTTCCTTTAGTTAATGTCATGAATAAACCATCTGAATTGCGTGTATAGTAACCAATTATGGATACTATACAATCTACCTTAAGATAATCATGTAATCATAATGTCACCGGTTAACAAACTATCAATTCCATACTTATTTTTAAATGACGAAATTTACAAGAATAATACATACTGTTAGAGATTCTACAATAATAATATGTAATGAGAGTGTTCATAAGAATAATCTGAACTAGTATTGGAGTATTGAGAGTGTTTCACTTTCATAATATTATTTTTATCAACTAGCATTATTGTCCTCAAGAATAAATTAGGGCGAATTCAAACTAATGTGTGTTTAATACTCTCAACTCCTACTCTCACTTTTCTCTTCCTCGCTCTTGCTCTTCTTGTCGTGGTAAATTTAAACTAAAAACCGTTTAGTCTCGACGTCATTTTTGCCACATGTCGTTATCTCTAGGTTGGAGGATAGAAGTGCTACCTAAGAAAAAGAGTGGTGAAAGAGAAAGTGGAGGTAGAAGTTGAGAGTATTAAAAGAGCAATAGTTTGAATTCACCCAAATTTATTCATGTGGATACTGATGCTAGTTTGGATTATTTTTATGAACACTCTCTGTATGGATTATTATTGTAGAATCCCTAAAAGTATGGATTATTCTTGTGAATTTTGCCTTTTCAAAATAATTGGTTAATTATATTTATATCATACTTGGTATTTATTATATTAGTGAACGATCAATTCAACTTTTTAATAAATGAAATGCCGTGTTCCCAAATTTTAAAACACAAATAGCTATACGACAAATTTCAACCCATTTTGAGTTGAAATGGCGTGTCAACTCAAATTAAAACTTTCCGAAATTGAAGTGAATGAGTCATATTTTGGGAATAAAATAATGATAGCCATGTTTACGAACTTTGTCCTTGTTTTAGTATTGTTTAGTGAATTTTCTCCTCATCTTTAAATCCAACTAATTATTTGAAAATGATAAGTAGCTGAATTAATTAGAAAAAAAAGGATTGAATTGAAACGTTGTCAACCCTTCTTTTAGACGATTATTCGGAATATAATACACCCTTTAATTTATACCAATTCTATCCTTTCCCGTGATACTTTAACACAATTTAACACAATTGATTAAGAAAAGTTAATATGAATAACCTTTTTGGTATGGTGGTAGTACTAAAATGCAACAGCTGTTTGTAAATAATATGGCAGTTAAGTTTTATTTTACATCCACCCACAAAAAACATATACACTCACACACCACTGTTTATATTGCAATGTTATTATTTATTAAGATACATAGTATAAAATAATCATAATAAATATTTTCTATTAATGTATTTATATGTCCTTTATTGAAATTTTATATTCGTCCATCATGAGTAGATCTTTTTGTCAAATGGCTCTACTTCATTCTACTAGTACTTCAGATTCAGCTCTTAAGGAATCAGTTTTACACAATAACTCTTTTGTGTATTTTGTATGTATTTCTAGACATTGGTTTGTTAGAGCATCTTCAATGCTACAATGTGCACGGTGCACATGTGGCATGAGAGAGATACACACAAAAGATTGATTTTATGACATTTCTCTCTCCGTCTTTCCACGGTCCTATGTGTTTTTGGTAAGTTTTTCTTTGCAATGTCAATCACAATGTTTACATTAGACATTGTGATTGACATTGTGAAGAAAAACTTATCAAAATTATATAAGATCATTCATATAAGGAAAGAGATATTTTATTTATTGTTTTTTGATTGGCTATCTCTCATGCCACGTATGCACCGTTAACGTTTTAGCATTGAAGATGCTCTTAGTTCCTTATTTAGATTTAATGAATACTCCGTAATTAATATTTCCTTAACTTGAGTATGTTATTCGGTCTAGTTCTCTATCATATATTTAAGTGTTCTTAATTACATGATATGTTTTTAGATGCGTGTGTCATGCATATGTATGAGATAAATCTTGAGAGCCAGAGACAATGTTGGATTCATTTTGACCAAGTGAATTTAAGATGTGATCACTTGAATTTGTTTCAATTTCAAATCATATTAAACTATACCCTTTTGTTGCATAACACTTTGTCAAATTTCCATTTTTGTTTGTCCAAAAAAAATATCATTATCCCTTTAAAGTAACAATTTGGGCTTACTTTTCTCCCCTCTTCACAGCTGTCAATAATACAAATTTTAGTTTTCTTATTTCATACCTAATACAACTTGATAATGTCCAATAAGATAGAGTTAACACTTAATTAAGGACTTAATCATATCATATTATATTGAACATAGAAAATGATAAAATACACATGCATCATACTCGAATCAGACTTAAACACAACACAATGACATGTTTTTCGCACAATGAATGGAATAAATTTGAGTAAACAAAATTAAATATGCTTTACGCTTCCACATATTGCAGGTAAAGATTTACAAGGACCGGAAAACACTGTCCCATGCTTTAAATGACACAAGAACAGCGGTGAGGCAATTGAACAAGCTCGTCACCGGGACTCTGATAATTATAATTATCATCATATGGCTTCCGTTAGTTGGGATAGCGACAACAAAAGTCATCGTCTTTTTCTCTTCCCAACTCGTCGTGGCGGTATTTATGTTCGGCAACACTTGCAAGACAGTTTTCGAAGCCGTTGTCTTTGTCTTTGTCGTGCATCCTTTTGACGTTGGGGATCGTTGCGTTGTGGATGGTGTTCAGGTATTTAAATTTTAATTGGATCGACTTTAGTCCTAGATTAGACTAGACCAAATTCAAACATACTACCAAATCACATGTGAACATTCAGATCACATCACACATCAAATCAAGCTAGACCTGACTTCGTCATTAGAAAATACACATAAAACAAACTTAAAGTTCATTTGGAGTTAAAACTCCAAGTGTTCACCTTTAATAATAACTTGGTGTTTTTAGTGCTTTTATAAGCTACATACAATGTTCAATGTTTTTTCTAGAAATGAATATTAATTAAAGTGAACATGGCATGCATGATCATTACAATTACAACTATGATAACTTGCATTGTTGTCACATGCATGTTCACAATTGTTTTCACTAACTTTATTTCAATCATATTTTGCTCATTATTCATTAATTATTTATCCATTTGAGTCTTGGAACAGATGATTGTTGAAGAAATGAACATCTTAACGACTATCTTCTTGAGATTTGACAATGAGAAAATATACTACCCGAATTCGGTTTTGGCTACCAAGCCAATAAGCAATTTTAATAGAAGCCCTGATATGAGCGACTCCTTTGAGTTTTGTATTGATTTCCAGACCCCGGTGGAGAAGATAGGAGCTTTGAATCGAAAAGTAAAGAAGTAAGTTGTTTTTTTCCAGCATTTTTTTTTGCAAAGTTTTTCCAGCATTTTTAATATCATTTTCCTTCCATGAACTCTAGATCTAGAATTAAACGCAAAATTAATTTAAGATGTGGATTTACTAGTTACTACATTGATCTTTTTTTTTATTAGTTTCTACATTCATCTTTGTCAGGACAAAAAGATATTTTTGGTAGACTAGTAGGAAATTCCCAAATATCTTTGTCAGGAGAGTGAAAATATCCAAGAGACCCAATAACGCCGCACCTAGCTAGTAACTTGAAATTCACACTCTCCTAAGAATTGCAAAGTAACACTTAAAGTGTAGTACTAACATCTTTACACTTAAATTGAAGTCCGGTATGGTTTCATCTAAACTGTCTTCTTTGTTTAATAAGTCTTTTGTATTGTCTAGAAATGGTACGTTTAAGAATGGTCTGATCTAATTTGATCAATAAAGTATGATATTTTGTGTATTTTTGTATTGTCTAAGTCTAGTCTGGTCGCATATAATGTTATTTATTCTAATTTGTTTAAGGCTGATTAAGTATGATCAGATCTAGTTTGGTTTAAATTCTAATGTAGTACATTAAAATTTGAAGAATCACATGCACAAGGTTGAGATTAATGTGTTTCTTTTTTGTGTTATTTTTGTTAATTGCATTAAGAATCTTTGACACAAATTTGGTAGAATTAGCAGAATGGACTATGATTATAAGGGCATGCACTTTTCCAGGTATTTGGAAAAATGTCCACTTTGGCACCCAAATCACAACATGGCTGTGATGGAGGTTGAAAGTATGAATAAATTGAAGATGGTATTATGTTTCAACCACACGATGAACTTCCAAAACTGGGCAGAAAAAAATAGGCGGAGAACTGAACTGATCCTGGAAATGAAGAAGATGTTTGAGGATATGAGCATTAGATACGATCTTCTTCCTCAAGAAATTCATCTCATTGAATCTTCATAAACGACTGCCGGGATCAGAGAAGTAGTATATTTTGTGGTCTCCTTTTTTTTTTTTTATTAAATTAAATTTCTTAAGCATACATCACTAAACATATTTGTAATATTGATTTTGTATTGTTGTAATATCGATTTTATATTACTCCGTATATAGAGACAGATAAAAAAGTTGTTATTGAGATCTATAAAATTACATGTATAATGTCATATTGATATGTTTCCCTATACATAAATATAATCACGTGAGTTTCTATCCCTAGTTACATTAATTTTGACTTAATCCCGGGACTGATTTAGGGGGCGGGGTGATATAACCTAGAGTTTGGCCCAGACCGACCGGAACCTAAAATATTTACTTTAATGCAAAATCAATATAATATACGAATAATATTTAGAAATAATTCATAATATATGATGAAAATAAGCACAACAGATAAAAAAAATAACTCTATAATTTTTATTGAATACAATCATGTTCAATTTGCAGATCATCGTAACTTTGAAAATATACTAATAATACTTTGGTCACATTTTAATCCATATATGTACATAAACATAAATTCAATTAGTATTATGTTTTTAGAGGATTAATCACATTTTAAAATATATTAATTGAACATATTAACTCTGTACATATATTAACTCTGAAAATATATTAACTCTAAAAAAATAACTCTGATTAGTAAATATGTTTTTCATGTTCAATATGTTTTTAGAGGATTAATCACAGTTTAAAATATATTAATTGAACATATTAACTCTGTACATATATTAACTCAGAAAATATATTAACTCTAAAAAAATAACTCTGTAATTTTTATTGAATACAATCATGTTCAATTTGTAGATCATCGTAAAATAATGTTCAATTTCTAAAGGATTAATCACATTTTAAAATAATGTTCAATATGTTTTTGATGTTCAATATGTTTTTAGAGGATTAATCACATTTTAAAATATATTAATTGAACATATTAACTATGTACATATATTAACTCTGAAAATATATTAACTCAATAACTCTAAAAAAACAACTCTGTAATTTTTATTGAATATAATCATCTGGAGCAACATCGTAATTGAACTGCACCATAGAAAAGTCTTCTTCTTCCTCATAAATATTATGAAAATTCAAAACACCTCATCTGGACTCTGTATCACTCTCTATGTGAGCATCCCAACTCTCATTAACACTGCTCTTATCAATGTCTTCTTGGATGATGTTGTCACTATATGATGGTTCTTCTTTCACGGGGAGAGACACTTCTTTATTGTGATCAGTTCCCTCGAGGTGCTTCCCATCACTATGTGTGACAACCTTGACTTGTTCACTCTGATTGGCTTTGATGTCGCTAGCAGGATGGGATCTCTCAGACTCCTCAGATAGGGCATCATTTAACAGCTGATCCAATTGAGTCTGTATGGTTTGAAAACCTTCTGCATTCGTTTGCATAGCCTTCTTGAGTGTTTCTTCCAAGTCAGACAACTTCTCTAAAATGGTCTCTTCCAATTGATTCTGTGGCTCATAACTCGGCAAGGATGTAGGAGTGACTGAAAAATTTGTGTTCGTAAATTGTGGGGAGGAAGAAGTGGGGTATGCAGGTACCCAGTAAGGATGGTCATATGGAGTTTTAAAGGGGCAAAGACATAAATAGTGACCTCCTCCATAGAAGGAACCAATGATATTCTTAAAGTATTCAGATAATTGCTCAGGAGTTTAGATTGGAGAAGATATTCAAGAATGGAGCATGGTCTTACTCTTACCCAAGGGTATTGTGATGAAGGATAGTAAGAATCAGATTTAAAGGGTTGCGTGGTTGGAGGGTACGGATAAGAAAGCTGGTTATTTTGTGGTGTAGGAGAGTAATATTGATGAGGAGTGTAAGGAGGATATGGCGTATATGGTGAATATTCCGTGGAGGTTTGAGGGAATGGTGTTCCTCCAGGAATTGGGCTGAATGAGTTCATCTCATGCCTCTTAAGAACAAGTACCTGAAAGGTTTGCACAGAAAAATCCTATAGAAAAACTAAAACAAATCGCTGAAAGTAATTAATCCTTGACGCAAAAGTTAAGGACAAAACAATGTAGACACGCGAAAGTGGAAAAGTTAAATGTTGATAATCATTGACGCGTACTGTTGCGATTTAGAGTGGCTCGAGATTATGATCACATGAAGAGGCTCGAGTTTTGATAATTTGTGGCCCGAGATCTTAAGATTGTAGGAGTAGACTCGAAATCTTCCAAAATTCCTGTAGCAAGAAATATGAATCCGGGTGAATGGCGAAGTTATAAACCTCGGGTGTGGTGCGTACTCCAGGATCTCGGGTGAGGTGAAATAGCTTGCAACTCGGATGCAGAAGCGAATACCGTACAACTGGTTAATACCGTACAATTCAAGTTATACGCTTGTAATTTCCGTGTGTATGTTTATGTTTTTAACTACTTTTGGTTGTTTGATATTTCAGAAATTACACACTTTTGGTGTAATAGTTATGTTTGTAATTTAGTTGTAATATGTTTAGATTAGGTCTATTCTAAGCTAAAGCAGGTGCAAGATCAATCAAATGATCTTTGATGAACCCAAAAGAGGGAGGAAGGTGCAAGAGTACAAGACAAAAAGAAGGAAATTCCCGATTTTGACCTATACCCGGTCGAGTATACCCTTTACTCGATCGGGTATCAACTTGATTTTCAATCAAATCGCTTCAGGAAACAAAGGGACATGCAGGGAAAGATTTGGCCACGATCGAATGTCATACCCGATCGGGTACACCGACACAACCGATCGGGTATGCCTTTTATTTCTACCCTGAAATCGATCGAGTATGCTTCGAATTAACGTTTTTACACACACCCGATCAGGTACCCTATGTGTACTTGATCGGGTACCTGAGCTGCACTCCAAAAAAGCCTATAAATACACCTTCTTCCCTTCACAATAAAATACCAATTCCTATACACTTCTAAGCTCAGTTTAGAATAGAATTTCTTTATATTTTTCTAGCATGTTTAGTCTCCAAATGAGCAGCTAAACTTCCAATTCTTGGTGTTGCTCTTGAAGCTTGTTGATTATTAAAGTTGTGAGTTATTTTCTTAACTTCTTCCCTTGAATATTAATTCTTCCTTTAAATACTATTTCTATATCAATGTTGGGGAGTGTTACTAAGATGACAATTAGTTAACATCTTGACATTGATTATAGTAATAGTTATTTCTTCCTCTATGTTAATATTGGGGAGTGTTACTAAGATGACAATTAGTTAACATCTTGATATTAACTATAGTAGGATTCATCCTCTTTAATATTCTTCCTTGAGTATTAATTAATTCCTATTCATATTTCATATTAATATTTTGAACATTACTTAAAGGATCAACTAGTTTTGTTTCATATATTAATTACTACTAGAATCGATCAACGAACCGATGGTTAATCGTTGATGGTTTCACAAGTAAGTAACTTCAGTTTATTAATGCACGGTCGTGGTTAATAAACTTAAGAGGGATTAATTTTGTTTGTTAAATCGAAACCGTTGTGTTGAGGTTATCAATCTCAATTGATTTCATCAAGGAGCTAAAGAGATTAAATGCTACTATTGTATCGGTATACAACGTTGTTCTATACTTGACTAATAGTAAGAGTTATTAATGAACGGTCGTTGTTAATAACTACCCTCGATGAATTGGATATACTCCTCGATTGAGTATTCGAGAGGGGATAAGTTATAGATATAACAATGATCGACTAAAATATATCAACAAGTGGAAAGTAGCAATGCCAAGTCCCTTTTATTCTTGAATTAAATCTCATATAAGTCGTTTATCTTCGTGTTTAATTTAATTAAATCACTCAATCAAAACCCCCCTTTAATTACTTGTTTATGTAAAAAGATAATTATTCATTTCCCTGTGGATACGAACTCTACTTCACTATACTACGTATTAGTGCTAGTATTGAATTTATTTTGACACACCGTGACAAAGTGACCGTCATCAAGTATTTAAAGTTTAGTCGTCCGGCAGAAGTGAATACCGTACAACTGGTTGTACGGGTTGCACCATATAGCTAGTGACAATTTCGTAATTTTGGTGAAAATTAATGCTTCTCTTAAATGAGCATTGTTGTAATTTTGGTGAGCAGTGAGCTTATTATTTTGAGTATTAGGAGCCTTACAATGAGCATCATGGTATCTATTTCATATGCCCTAATTTTGTAAAAAGTCCTAAATTATGACTATAATTGATTCTGATTAATTCAATATATGTGAATCTAATGTAATACTATCTATAATATACTTTTGAAATATGCATTGATATAACATTTTAAAATGAGCAAAATGTTAGTACCAAATGAGTGTACATATTTACAAAATGAGTATCGAAAATTCAAAAGCTCGTGTCTGTATGCTCATCCATTTTAGGGGTTATACTCATTTGAGTTTAACATAAAACTCATTTGTTTATCTATTTGTGTATGTTTATTCCTTCCAGGCATTATACTCATTTGAGTTAAACATTAAATTCATATCCATAATATGGCGGATGTAGCAGGATGTAGCAGGTGAGAAATAAGCAAGGGGCAAATGGACTGAAAAATCAGAATCACAAGTCCCCCAAGAAGGACAGAAACACGTGGTAGGCGGCCAAGTGTCACTATCGTCACCGCATCCGTCAATCGGTATCTGTGGTGGCCGGCTTGGGCCGCTTTGCGAGTAGGATACTTGGGCACTTGGCCGCTTGGCCATCGGCGTTCCGCATACATTTGACTTTCGACCTATCATCCTTCATACTCATCATCGATGTCCTTTGTCGTCTTCGTCAATGAGTTGCAGCGCAGATTTAATTACAAAAAACTCACTTGTACGGTGAGCATTGTGCACAGGCCCGGCCCTAACAAATCGAAGGCCCTATTCAAAATAAAATCGGAGGCCCTAATATATTATACAAAAAATGTTAATAATAAAATAAAACATAATATACTTCGTACAATTTTATCACAACTCTTCATACTAATATAATTGAATTCTACTTATTGAAGTAATATACCAAGAGGCAAGAACATCAAAATTTCATCCAATATTTGAACATGTTCTGCACATATTTAAACAATCCTATCATTCTAAGATGTAGACTCATCCAAATTAACAATTAAAAACTAATAATATAACCAATTACAAGAAGAAAACAAAAATAATCAGCTACTCAGTTACTCAATATGTTAATTAATGGAGCTATTGAATTCTGCGGCCATGCTATCGTTTCTGGAATCAGGTTGCTTTCCCGCTTGACGCCTTGACTTGTTGTAATCGCAGTTCGCAACCACACAGGACAAAAGTCTCCGACTGAAGAATGAAAGATTGAAAAAGAATGAAGAAATCGAAAGAGGTTTAGAAATTATGGGAATCGAAGGGAGATAATCGTAGGAGATAGAGCCAAGACGTTCGGAAATAATGGAACATAGGAGATATTTAACATTAAAATCCTAACAACAAATAGAATAAATTGATTATTTTACCAGCCTTTCCGATGTTTTCGTAGACTGAATCCTCAATCTCGGTATTCTCCTAAAAAATAGCTTCGTTGCTTCGATTCCCCAAAAAAATCGTAGATGAAGAGCCAAGACTATCCGTATAAGCCTAGGCTATCAGCGAGGATTGGAAACTGATGAGACACAAGCTTTACGCTCTACTGGATCAGGCTGTATATCTTAATTATTTTTTACTAATGGGCCTAGGTATACTATAAGAGTAATAAATATTGGGGGCCCTTACAAAATTGGAGGCCCTGTGCAGTTGCACCAGTTGCACATGGGCTGGGCCGGGCCTGATTGTGCACGCCGGGTGTTCAGTATAATTTGTGGTCGTCCGACACCATCTAAAATAAAGGGTTCCAAAGATATTATAAAGGGAAAATGGAAACTAATAATCCAACTTTTTAGCGGTCTTCTTACAATAATCCAACCTTTTGGTTATTCATGAATAATCCAACCTTTGCACCTCATCTTCATTCACTGGTCCCTGACCAGTTGATGACGTGCTATTCCAAGCTATTTTGTTATCTTTGCAATTCATTATACCATAAATTTCATCTTTCACAAA
Organism: Cuscuta epithymum; assembly: GCA_945859915.1. Lineage (NCBI taxonomy): Eukaryota > Viridiplantae > Streptophyta > Magnoliopsida > Solanales > Convolvulaceae > Cuscuta > Cuscuta epithymum. The sequence continues at coordinate 5,884,598 of CAMAPF010000955.1, read as the reverse complement.
GATAATATTTTGCAAATATAAGAAAATAACTTGGAATAGTAGGTCATTAACTGACCAGGGACCAATGAATGAAGATGAGGTGCAAAGGTTGGATTATTCATGAATAATCAAAAGGTGGGATTATTGAAAGAAGACCGCTAAAAGGTTGGATTATTAGTTTCCATTTTCCCTATTATAAATGCATTGTTAGGGCTCGTTTTGTCATCCAATTTTTTCTGAAGTTACATAGTTTTTTATTTCGCGTGTTGCATTGTGTAACATAATAATCAGAATAAGTAAAGTTAGATTGAATTTCTTTTCTTGCCGAGTTTGCTAGATTTATTGATGATGACTATTTTAGGTAATTTTCACATATATATTTTCTTTATTTCATAAATAATTCAAATTTTAAATGTATTTTTTCATAAAGAAATTAATTTAGCCAATGCATTCAGTTTAGTCATAATATCACCTGTTTCAACAGAATTAATCAATTCAACCAATTTCAGTGCTACTAAACAGGTCCTTTAGATATTATCATAAAATACAAATTTCACAACACAAAGTTATGTAGTTTTGTCAATACAAATTTCACTACACTAGAAATGTGCAACAATGAAATCAATTTTGAATTCATTGTATATAGAGTGGTTTGGACATTGATTTTTATTATGTAAATGGTCTAAGTTTTCTTTGTGAAAAATGGTTTAAAATTATATTTTTAACATTAACAGCTTAAGGGAATTGAATTGAAACAAGCGACGGGTTTTGGTCTTGATTTTCAAGCTAAGTCTAGTGTTGAACTATTTCAAGAGTATAAACTTAAGGTAGAAAATGCAATTGCTTTCGGGAAAAACAAGGGAAGTGCTTCACATCAAGAGTTACAGAAACATTTCATCTTTGATCAAGCAAACGCTCAAGTGAAGGAGTTTAAGTAACTTTTTTGTTCCTGTTTACTAATCTTTAAAATAAATTTCAGTGCATCTTGGGTATCTTTCTTCCTGCAGGTTACTAACATTAAAAGAGGTGCTTCAAATATAACTCACCAAGAAGGAAATGTTATAGGTTTTAGAGAAAGAAAGGAAGAGCTGTAAGTAAACAAAACCCGAAAAGTTTTACCTTTAATCAAGCAAAAAATCAGGTGATGAAATCTTAAAGTAATTGCGTTGCCTACTATTTCATTATTTCTTAATCTTCAACATGATTTGTCACTACTTGGGAATTGTCTTTTGGCCATGCACTCTTCTACTTCAAATGATGCTCCATGTAATAATGAAGTAAAATTCTTTTGAGTTTTAATAATCTTCTATGTTGAATGTTGATTTATAACTAGTAATTACCTCTACTTGGTTCTATTTAATCCATACATTTATTGGGAAAAAATAGAATCAACATTCTGCCATAGTTTTTCAATTTGCAAGTTGTTAGTTGAACTTTGGTCTGAGAATGTGTTTTGTGTGTATACTCTGAGATAAGGTGTAGCATGCTAAATAGATAATTACCAAAAATCAATTCCTTAATTTCTTAGTAATATGTAATTTTTTAGTGTAAACATGCTATGCCTCTGACCTGAGCTTTAATTAAAATATGCAAGTGACGTTTAACTATGTGGTTGGTAATTTTTTCTTTACATAGTATGATTTATTTGATTTAAGCTTCAATAGTGTTTTTTTATAGATGAATGTCACACGCCGGAGTTAAATCTTCCAGGTTTCATTAGTTCAATGCTCAGCTATGTCGATAAATCAAATGAGATAGAGAGTAGTAATTTCTATTATTCCTACATCTAGATATTCGAACGATCACTGAGGCATGTTTCTATCCATGACTTCTCTCAACACGAACTCAGTATAATTTAATTGGGTCAACCGAGGCGGTCAACACATATCTATCCAGGCAGAGATTATATATTAGCTAGATTTGAAACGTTGTTTTCAAACTTTGTTCCTTTAAAAAATCAACAAATTTAGAGGTCAAATAACCCTCAAAAGCCAGGCCTTAACTTAGTTCAAAAGTTATGAACTGCTGAAACTGCTAAAAGTTAGGCACCGGTTAATTTGGTGAAACACATTTCTTCTTTTAGGGAAAGTGGCAACCATATGAATATTTTATGTCTTATTATTCAGCCTAATGATATGGGAAATTTCACGAGGACCAAGATGAATTTGTATCTATGGACGACTTTGAGTTTTTGTTTATCCTTTTCCCCCTTTTCCCCCTTTTGATGGACAGACTGTCACTTCTTGTTTTTTCAAGTCCTAAATTTTGGTAGTAGTTATCCAATATAGGGAGTGTTTGCAATTGCTTCAACTTTAAAAAAATGATTTTTTAAGTGATTTTGGGAAAAGTGATTAATAGTAAAAGTTGGTAGTGTTTGAGAAAAAAGTGATTCTGAAAAGGTAAAAGTTGGTAGTGTTTGGTAAAATAAGTACTTTTTGTGTAATAGAAAAAGTGAAAAGCAGTTTAAAGCAATCTTCTATCTACTTCCAGCTTTTAGCTTTTAAGTGATTAATTTAAGCAGAAGCTGTCATTTGAAAACACTCTTTTCAACTTTTTTAAGCCAAAAGCTGAAAAGCGCTTTTTTTTAAGCAACCACAAACACTCCCATGTTCAACATCCATTCATTACTGATGAAATTAATTACAAGCTGAACCGCATGAGGTGTTTTTTCTCCGAACTCATTTGTTAAGCTGAATGATATCGAAGGACTACAATTCAAATAAGAAAACTAATTGTTGTCCATGGTAACAAGAATTGTTTTCGTTTCATAAAAGTTGATGTAGCGAAAAACTTTAGAGTGATCTTAACTCGAAATAAATTAAGATAATGGCAAATTTTAGCACCTCAAAAGATTTTATACAGTTCAGCAATGAGACATTATCATATACGAGTACATATTAAAAGCAAATGGAGTTAAAAAGTTGGGGAAGTGTCATCTAGAAGCTCTCAGAAATTTCAGGTAAGAGAGTTGAATTCTTTGAATGGCTAATATTCAAATTGAATTCAATCCGACTTTGTGGAAGTCTCATCCAACATACTACGTATATATTCTCTGTTTCTTCTACATAAAAAAAAAGTCTTGCCCCTTCTAATATGATAGTGAATTTTCTCGCACTTAAAAAGATTGTAATATAGTGGTATAAGTACGAGTATCGTCTCCACAGGGACGGACAAAAGGGAATTAAAGATTAACTAAATTCAGCGATTAAAAAGGAAAGAAAATAAAATAAAATGCAATTGTGCGAGATTGATTGGTGAATTAAAATTAAACTTATGCGAATGAGCAATTAAAATAAAAGATTGGTTTTCTTTCTAATTAACGACGACAGGAACAATGATTGATTCCAGGGTAACCAGATTTCTGGCAGAACAGGCCTAATTATATTAAATTAATTTAATTGAGCCTAGTTAATCATTACTAAGTTCTTAACGCTCTCGCGGCGTAGAGTACAATAATTTAGGGAACCAGACTGATCTCTCATGCGGCAAGATCCTAAATTATTGTCAAGACGAGCGAGCTTACGGCCCCTTAATCGCTACTAATCTCTTAGCGAACGATTAAGTGTGTGTGAATGTGTCCTAGAACAAATTAGATCTCTCTTAATTTATTCTACATGCAATTGTAATTCTTGTCGCGATTCTAGGTTACAAGAGATATCAGTTAAATTATTCAAACACAAATTAAACGGCATTCATGCAATTAAACCGACAAGAATCTTGCCATACATCATGATTAACCCCTTCATCAATCCCAAACCCCTAATTAAACTACTCACAATTCATAATTGAAGAATCAACAGAATTGGGATGAATAGAAATAATTGTCATTAACTAAAAAGATGAACTTACAAATAATCGCAGGGTCTTGGAAGAAAATAGCGTAAAAACGATGTTAAATTCGTCCCTAGGCCTCTCCGTAATGTTCGTAACTCCTAAAAAGGGTTAGGGAGGCCTTATTTATAGAAAAGAGGGGAAAAATCTCAATTCTGGTCGATGTGGGAAATATCCGCGCGTAACTCGGGGCTACGCACGACCGTGCATCCCTGGCTACGCACGATCGTGCGTAGCAGGCAGTAGCTCCTCCGCAGTTTTGTAACTGACGCACGATTGTGCGTCCCAGACGCACGACCGTGCGTCCGTATTTTTCGCTCATTTCTCTTATTTTCTTGCTCCAAACGCTCCCGGATGCAAACGAGGTCGATCCAAATGCTCTTTCTTCATCAAAATTTCGTCGTGAATCACCCGGTGACCTCCAAATCTCTCAAATCTCTCTTGAATGCTCTCTAGTTCCTCCCGATTGCCTCTCAAGAGCCGATTGTCGGACTCTAACTTCTTCAATTTGACTCCAAATGCAACGAAACTTGACCCAACGCCTGGTAATCACAACTTGAGCTAAAATTGAGACTTGCAACACCTTAAAGCAAGGAAAACCATCAAAATCCAATCCCAACACGCATCAAATGCGTGTTGAAATATGAACTTATCATAATACTATATTGTAACATCATAAATTTCAGATTGCTCATATGTGCCCGATTTTGGATGTCTTCTTGCTACTTTATTAATTTAAAAAGACATTTACTAAAAGGAAAGAAATGATCTATTTTAACCTCATAAACTTCGCTTAAGCATTTACTCGAATCCATAAAGAATTACTTTCATTTAACTGGATATGGGTGCTTCGGGGTTAGTCATTCATTTATTCAATGTTAGGGTTAGTTTGCAAATTGAAACTTGTGATATCTTATCATTGTTGTTGTTTACTGCTTTAATATTAAATCTGTGTGTGCTGCTACTCCTTTGCATTGCATTTGATTTATTTTTTTATGTTAATTTTCACAAATCACAATTATTAATACAGGCAGCCTCTTATATATGAAGATGAAATTGAGAACATGCATTGCAACTTCAATGGCTAAAAGTTTATTTCTACTGCTTTGTTTTAATATTTGTTACTCAAGTGTTTCCCTGATTAAAGGTTTATTAATTATTTTTTTTGTAGATTAATGACACTGTTGATGAAGAAAGTGAAGATGAAGACAAGACTTTGATTAAAGACACTCCTACTGCATTAGTTTTTCAATACCATGAATGGTGATTTTTATGATATACTTCGTATTACTTTGTTGACTTGTGATTTGTTGGTGATTATTATCGACCTTTTTGTTGCAAAAAGTGAATTTCTATATCTATTCCTGGCCAATTGAATAGATTGGAAAATATTTTAGAAAATATTGCTGCATTTCTTAAAAAACCATTTTAGAAAATATTTACTCTTTTCTTAGTATGTATCAATAGTTAAAAAAAACGTATCTAACATTCTAACATTTTGGCAACGGTTTTCTTTTATTGCATTTGTAAAACGGCTCAAAACCGTTGTTGTACACACTTAAAAAAACCGTTCTCTATACTATATCTAGAAGTACGGTTTTCATTTTGTGTTGCTTTTAAATTCAAAATCCGTTTCCAAAAGTATATGCAACGCCTTACAATGCCACAGTTTTGAAACTGTTGCATAAAATAAAGGTAATGGCTTTTTTTATCATTACACAACGGTTTTCTAGTGTAGCAATATACTTGAAATGTTGTAATGATAAGTTAGCCATCAGTATTCCTCACAATCCTGTCCAACATGACAAGACCAAACACATAAAAGTTGATCGTCACTTCATCAAAGAAAAACTACAAAGAGGAGAAATTTGTATACCTTACGTTCCCACATCAGAGCAATTCACAGACATCCTGACCAAAGGACTATACAAACAAACATTTGAAGATTTTCTAGTCAAGCTAGGCATGATTGACATTTTTGCCCTAGCTTGAGGGGGGGTGTTGGACAGAATAATATATTTTAGGTATTGGACAAAATCATCTATTTTAGGCTCATAGTAATTGTAATTAATTGTAGAATTATCTCCTGTCTGGATTAGAATTGTATTTGTTAATAATTAAACACAACACAATACGAAAGATAATACGAAAGATACACGAATTTGGTAACTCAGTTCGCCATGAATGACTTCGTCTGGGGGTGCTACCAAGCCAGGATATTACTATTATTTTTTGATAATGATTACAAGGAGAGATCGTGTATTTATAGAGAGCAAAACCTAATCCCAACAGATAAAGGACGTGCAGCCCATATTACAGTCTCTAACACCTTACAGTATTTAAGGTGGATAATCTTTTTGATATTGTAGATCCTTTTATTCTAGGGAATCAATTAATTCTCAAGATTCCGAGGATTCACTCTGTACCTATTTAAGTTTGGTAAATGAGAAGAAAATCTATTCCGCCTAATTTCTTCTTTTAATTGAATTGATTTATTTAAAGTTACACAATTCAAAACACTTTTACTATAGAAGCTTGTTGCTATTAAAAGTCCATTTGACATTATCTCAATCGGATCGCCCAACGCGCGTTATAAGAACTAGTAAAGTAATACCCGATAGTACACGTAAATAAATGGAGTATTAGTATAATACAGTACGTGAGCATCACCCAACATAACAAAAACATACTACGTACTACATACGTACTACGTAACATAAAATATACTCGTACTTCGTATATACGTAGTATATAGCCAGATTATTCACCGTTGATAACTACTTGATATACCAGTATATAGGTTGCAGGAAGTTTATGATTTCTTTCTCTAATTCAAGCAAACATGATCGACCACACGTATGACGTATGTAATCAGGGCCGATCCTAACATTTTTTTGGCCCGAGTCGATTTTTTGTAAAAGGCCTTTGAGTAATGTAAAATTTGCATATTAAGATTCATAAGCACTATTTTAATTTACAAGTTTACATCAAATAATTAAAAACCACATGATGCATGATATTATTTTGATTGATATTATTTGTATTCCTGCTATTTTAATATAAAATACAAAAATTGTATATATAAAATACAAAAATTATTTATGGGCCCGCATTTTATAATAAAATTTTGGGGCCTGAGGCAATTGCCTCTTTGCCTCAACAAGAGGTTCGCCCTGTATGTAATACATCGTATAATAGGAATATCATGTTTTTTATTCCTTGAATAGGAGTAATCTGCCAAGTTTGGAAGAAACTGCCATCTTTAAAGCCTTGTAAAACCAAACTTGGCAGAAATTTACTCTTATTCGGGGAATAAAAAACATGATACCCCTATTTTGGAATTTCTAAACGTTTTTACTCCTATTTAGGGAATTATCTCTATTTAGGAGACCGTATCCAAAAACCCATTGGATTCCGGCCGGCCGTAGTAGTAAGTTACCCACGTACGTCAATGCCCGTTACCCTCTTCACTGCGTCCCGGAGGAGTTGGCATCCTCCATTGCAGAGATGGAAGCAAAAGATACTCATACCCGACCGGCGCTGAGTTTGACGCCGCCGTAGGTTTGACCGCCGCATTCTTTTTCCACAAAGTTGGTGACAGTAAACGACGTTTATTATTTGTCATCGTATCACCAAAGCTTACGCCGCCGGAATAACCAGGTGACGTAGCGGCGTCTAGATTCAGGGGCGGAGGGGTGGTCGGCGGCTTCCATGGAAGAGATGGTAATAAATAGAGATGGTAGTCGTCGTCACGAGGAACTAATAATCTGCATGCTTCTTGAGGTTTGACGAATATGCTCATCATGACTACTAGTACAAGAAGGACATCATTTTGAGCACTCATTGTCATGCACTTTCTCAATACGTATAAGCTAGCCAAGAATTGAAGGTTTGTATATATTAATAGGAATAATGGATTATACTATAAGATCGAGTAATACCCAGTACGTAATAGTTAAGGAGGCCACGCCAGGGGGCTAATTTATAGGCTTGAAGGTAGTGGTAAATGGTAATTGATGGCCGGTGACCAGTTTTGAGAGAAAAATGGATGAAATAGAGTCAGAAGACTACCTGCCCGCGTGGTGAGTGTGAACTAAACTTTTGAAAGTTCTAGCCACTCGTTAAGGAATTATAAATGTTTGCTTCACACTAAACTCGACATAAATATATGCATAGGCAGTGGCGGAGCGAGAACAACGGCTCAGGGATCGAAACTCAACTAATATACAAAATGAAAATGGTTGATCATTTTTAAACAATGTTTAAGTTGAATATTTCATATACAGTTTAGATAAATAGGCACTCGTAGCAATAAGATATATTGTGATTGCTCTGTTTCTGAGTCATGTCACGTAAGTATTGAGTGAGTTATGTCGTATGGAAAATAATCTATAGTATGCATCAAATTTTGCTGATTTTACGTTTAGATAGTGCTGATTTTCGAAAAGTCATAACTTTTTACTCGTAATGAGTTACGGGGCCATAATATATCAAATCAAAGATATTTCAGAGCTCTATACTCTCAAACTTCAGCAGGGCCTGACCCCTGCTCCGGCCCCAGGCATAGGGGCTTAAGTTTTGCTTGACCATGAAACTAGCAAAAACACAACAAGCCACGTAAGCTAGCTAGCTTGTTTACTTTTTTCTAGCTAGGGATAGGACATTTTTGTTTCGGTTTCATATTTATCTAACATGTTTTCGGTTATGTTCGGTTTGAACGGATTGGTTTGGATTGGAAGAATAATTACCGACTTAACTAAAGTCATATGATATTGGGAAAATTTTATGAAGTATATGACTCCAATATAATCACTTATTTTTAGAACGAGAACTTCCACACTACAAAAAAAAATACGGGACTGACATGGATTTGGCACAGATTTACTGACGATTTCGTACCCATAGCTTGTGCCAAACAGGTTTTTAAACGGCTTTGGCATATCCTTGCCAAGTATCCTTGTCAATTTTGGAGAATTCCTACCAAAAATCTCTATCAATCCCGTGCTTTTTTTGTGGAACATTGTGTTCCCCTATTGATCCACTTAAAAATAAATGGATATTGTGGAACCACATAGCATATATGCACTACGTTGCGGAGTCATGTAGAGCTTCATAAAATTTTTGTATTATATCTCACGTTCTATAGGCCGGGTTCAATTCCGTTGATTCAGCTTGGATTTATTATTAATTTTAAATATATTACTCCCTCCGTCCCTTAAAATTCTTCCCATTTTCCTTTTTGGGCCGTCCCAAAATTTCTACCCACTTACCATTTTTGGACAATTTGTGCGGTTCACATTTATTTCACATTTTTCTTACACAACCCCAACTATACATTTCCACTTTATTCCACTTTCTTAATCTTTGTGCCAAGTCAAACTGAGAAGAATTTTCTGAGACGAGAGTATGTTTTACCGAGTTTTTTACGGAGTATTAATTTCAATTTCATTTGGTCATAATGGGTTCATTTCGGTTTATATATATATGTCGACGCTTACTTTCATCTTTGTAAGTCTTGCCTCAATTAAAGAGTTGTGCATTTAAATGTTCGCATAAATTATCGAGTGTTATTTGTGTAAATGGTACCTAATTTATTTTGTGTGTTGAATAAGTAGTTTGAATTCCTTAATAATGAGTTAAAAAGATTTGGTTTAATCGGTGGTCTTAAAAGAAGTCTTCAATTCGAATACTAAACCAGGGCTAAATGACTACTCGTATACTATGTAGCATCGATACCGGTACGCGGAAACGCGGAAACGGGTACGGGGATACGTCAAAACCAAAAAAAGTAGGATACGGATACGGGGCCATATTTATAAATATTAAAAGTTATGAGGGTGTATCTACAAATATTAAAAGTTAAAGGGGTCTATTAATAAATATTAAAAATAGTTTTTTTTGAAAATATATATATATACATATAATATCCTATGATGTCTACTCATTCATTGCATTGAAGCATTTTCCTTTTTCAAGATATTTAGTAATAAATTCATAATATTTCTCATATACACTAGTGCATCTCGAAATATAAATGTAGTCAATAAGTCAATAATTTAGAATGAGAAATAAGTCAAACAACTACAATCTTGAAATTAAAAGTGCAAGTACCCAATTCGGAGTATGAGTTAATGACTTAATTCGGATATAGCCATATAGGCCCATTATTTGATTACCAGGTAAAATGTAGTTTTAGATTTTCATTTTCTTTTAGAATTTTATTAAGTAAATTTTGGGATATTTTGTTAAAAAAAAAGTTGATACGGGTATTCGTCAGGATACGAGTATCGGAAACTTTCAAAAAATTACAAAAAAAAAAATGGAAACTTTTAAAAATTACAGATACGGCCTGTGAACGTACGGTACGGGTATCCTAGAGTATCGGATACGGGAACGTATCGGATACGCCGATACGCTATCCTAGGGAAGTATCCGTGCTTCATAGCTCGTATATCATATTATGAGTTATGACTCATTGAATAAGTTGTTCTTACAATAAGTCGCATGGGAACATGACTTGTGTACTGTGTTGACTAAGTCGCTTACCAATGCCATATACTACCTCCGTTCTCTTTTAGTTGCAACATTGGACTTTTTGCACTATTCACATGTTCTACTTTGACTACATTTTATTAATTGATGTATAATAAATTAAATTTTTAAAAAATATTGTTAAATTCTTCTTATTCTAAATTTTCAAAATATGATTTTTTTTAATTTTTTTACTAATAAGGAATGAAAGATATTTATGGTCAAACTTGTGCGTTGGCAAACGTGAAATGTTGACTGTTGCAATTAAAAAGGAACGGAGGAAGTACGTATCATGCACGTCGAATATGCTTCGCTAATGAAATACGGAGTATCCTACATGTTGGATATTGCTTAGAGAAATGGCGGTGAATAGGACTAAAATTAACTGGATGTACTCAAATAGGAGTTCAAACTTTTTAACTCCTAAATAGGACTTAATTTTTTATTCAAAAAAAAAAAATAGGACTTAATTTTCGGAATCTTCCATATTTACCCTAATCCCTATTTGGTTTCTCTACCCTGTGGTCTTCTCTATCAACAAACTAGGGATAATTGATTTCACTTTCATACGGCACAAGATTGGGAGCGGCTCCTTGACGGAACAATGGACACTAAGGCCGAATGAGACGAGGAGAGCCGTCGCGGGGATCGGAAACGGCGGCGGTGATTGAATTGCGTTGGCTGCAGACCTGAGCTTGATACCAAAGGGACAATGAACGGCGAGTCGGTGAGGAGGAGGTGCAAGGTGCGCATGAGAACGACGAAGATGATACAAATCTCTCTTCTTCTTCTCTTCCTTCTCTCCTTCTCTTCTTCAATTTGGTCGCTGCTCTTTTTTCCTCTCCTCCTTCCGTTGATGTAGTCTGATGTAGTCTGATATTTGAGTACATCATGTGTAATTCAATTGTGTTTTGTTATTGTTGTTTCTTTCCAATTTCCTTTTTGGAATTGAAACCCAATGTTAGTGTAAAAAGTTATAACCCCACCCTCTTTGATTTTAGCTTTTATATTAAACACTCTGTATTGCTTATTCTTTATAAACATTTACTCGGTACCTTGAAATAATGGAATTATGGCTGCAATGTCATCAAATATATATGTATAATGTAAAAATTGGGCCCATCCAATTTTTAAAAATGTCTAAATTTTAGTGTAAAAATTTCCGAGTAATTTTTTTTTGAAAATATTCTTTGTATCGACCCAGCCTGGTCCAGTGCCTCGACTCCGGCCCTGCATATGACAAGGTCAAATTTTGAAACTTCATAGTTTTAGGCAATGCCACAATGCTGAATTCTAAGTCCATATACTATACTTTACCAGCTCGATCAAAAGACTGAAAGGAGCTATATATACACATTACCTACTCGTCGCTCATACGCTCTCATCACGTTAATTCTTCCATCACGATATTTAAATTGTTAGCAATTCTTAGAATTGAGATATTAAGATCTATCTGACTAAAAGTTCTATTGAATAGCATTTGTTTATTGCATAAACAATAGCATTTGTTTATTTCATATCTAATTGACAGGCTAAGGATAGATTAAGAATATGATAGGCTAAGGATGTCTTCATTGGGCTAAAATCAATGTTTTAAAAGGTACTAGGCGTTAGTCTGGCGGCAGCCCAGTGGCTAGGCGGCTAGGTGGGGACTAGTCGAAGACATATAAATTATAGTTTTATGAATGTTTTTGCATATATATGATTGATAATGTTGTATTTGTGTGTATATAAAACAGGGCCGGTCCTGACCATTTCTGGGCCTATGAGTGGTACGTTATTCTGGGCCTATGACCGTATACTTATTTGAAATAAGAATTATAATAAAAACATCCAATGAAGTTCATAAAATAAAGTCAAAAATCACTTTATTATTATTACCATATTAGAGAAAATTACCCAGCGTGAGACTAAAAGACAACGTCTTTCCTATAGTATGACTGCATGGATTTTTATTCTTATTATATGACTTGCACATGATCACGGATATGCACGTGTTTTTTAATTTTCATGTCAATCCCAATAGTGCCCTTTTTTCCGATTAATTAATGATATGCTGTTCATCCCAAAATAAACGGCACGGCTAAGCTTTTGAGTCTTTGGCGTAATACTCTCGCACGGAATCATGCTTCATAACCGTTTTGAGCAATAACCGCTGAATTAATTACGGGACCTCCAAAAAATTAGGATTAATGAATAAAGGATAACTCTTTCATTATTTGGGCGTTCGTATTCGTACATGCGGAACACATTAATTCTTCTTCATGGAGCAAAACACTTTATACTATCGTATTAAATTATGAATTTCATTTCAAGTGCGCATTATTGCCTTCTGTCTGTTAATATTCATGTTTTACTGTCCATGTTTAACACTAAATATTTACTGCCCATGTTTATTGTCATTTATAAAGTTGCTTTTCTTTTTGACGAATGGATGTTAACACCTTAATTGTTTAATCCCCTACCTATACTCCCTAGGTCATTTCTTTTTTCCTGAATTCGTTAACATTTTTTTAATTTCGTTACTACACATTCTGTTGCCTTTAATGTATTTATATACCTGCTGCTATTACTGTCTATACGGAGAGTCAATGCCTTACTGCATTCTTATTGCCTTTCAAGTACACATGTGCATAAACCACCTTTATTCCCATTCACTCACAAAAATACTTGTCACAATTCCACCCTTTCCCACACATATAAGTCAACACTAAAAATCATTGTACCTTACACCCATAATATTTACGTAGTAATATACTCCGTATATCCCAAAATGAATTCCTCTTACATCCAAATAAGTAATTGCACGATTCAAATTACTGTCACAATAGGTCCAACGGTATTATGGTACTACATAACAACATTTTTCAGACTTCTACAAGTACTTCAATAAACTTCTACCCTAAAACTCCAAAGTGCATTAACAACTAGGTTGCCATCTTGACCCGGTATTCAGTCATATCTTCCGGTCTCACTGCGCTCAACACTAGTTTGACCAGGGAAGTATATCTACTCCATATATCTCCAATTGTGTTGGTTTGCAGAGGTTTTACTCCTGCACATTCAAAAACGTTAATATCACTGCCATCCATGTTGGTGCTACCTCTACTTCGTTTACTAATGCCTTTAATATCACTGGAACTACAATATATCCAAAGCACAATGCCCTAGCCATTATCATGTACTCCATATCTTAAATTTAATGCGTACTGCCAATCACTTACAGAGTATATATTACTGCCCTACTCTTCTCATTTACACATTACTGCCCTTGCCATTCTTTAATCAATTATATATTACTTCCCTACTCTTCTCATTTACACATTACTGCCCTTACATTGTCTTCAAATTCACACAATAGACCCAAACCTTCAGCACATTACTTGTACTCCAGGACATTATTACCTCTACTGCATATATTAATGCCTAAAGATCTCAATTGACCTAAGTTAACCCCAATCACCACTGCCCTACCCACTATCATGTAATACATATTCTACCCTTAATGCCCACTGCCCTTCACTTGTTAGCCTAGTTACCCTTTCATGCCCTTGTCGTTGCTTTCTCATTGTTCCATCAAAATCAAAATCAAAATGACATAATGCCCTACTCTATCAAAATCACATAATGCCTTTGTCCAATATTATGCTTTCTCCAATCAACATCTCATAATGCCCTACTCTATCAGTCTATCTCATTCTCCCCTCACACAGCCCTTCCAATCATACGCAGAAGACATGCAGGTTGAAAAGGATCAATGAAAAGGCAACGTAATTAGAAAAACATGGTTGGAAATACCATGCCGTCGAGTGTGATTATATTGGCGTCGGAAGTAGAATTGGTGTCGTCATTCGCACTTACCGCCTCCGTTTGTATGCCATTGTCATTCATCGACTCCATCGCCAGCTTCTTTTCTTCAAACCCAACTCACAGAAGTCGGTCGTCATCTTTGATGTACTGTTCTACAAGGAAGATGTTTCCTTCTGGTTCTCTAGTGCATTAATGCTGTGCAGTCCGTCCTTAAGAACTCACCGCCTTTGCTTTTCAAATTTTTAATTTCCATTTGAGTTTTGACTCTCCACATATGACTAATTAAGGACATTGTGGTCTTTTAATTTTAAATTATAACCGCTCCGTTGTCGCACACGTGCATTGTAGTCATATAATCGGAAACATACTCTTCTAGTCATACTTTGAGAAAGTACGTATGTTTTAGTCATATTGTCTTATTTTTCCCTTACTATTATTTAAGTTACATATTTGGGCAAAAGTAACAACACAAGTATCGGATAAAAAGAAAAAATATCAGTAAAAAATATTTCTCGTAGACCAATATGAAGCAAATAATCAATATCGCTAGTTTCATAGGCAACCTTCTTTCTATTAATACATGACAAACAATAAAATTGCCACATATAACAACACTAAACTTTTTTTGAAAGGAAATATGAAAAAAAATATCACTACATATTGAATTCATAAGTTGAGAATGATTTATTGACCGTTGATAGGAGTCTAAAGTTTGAAGTCTCGAAAGAATGAAGGTTTTCAAAGAGACAAAATGTATGGCCGCCAAGAACACTCGCGCAAGAAGACTGCCAATTTGACATCATCTAAACTACTATTAGGAACTCAGATATAGTTTATTGAAATTTAGAAACAAATAAATAATTGGGATGAGATTTGAGAGAGATGGGCTCTAAAATTATAATATAAATTTGTTATGTTATAATTAAATGAATAAAAAGCCTTAAAGGCTAAAGAGATGTAAAGACTACAACTGATCCTACTTAAAATTAATGTATATATTCTTTTTTTGATGCAGCAACAATTGTATTGCTTTTAAGAACTACAACTGATCCTACTTATTATTAATGTATATATTCTTTTTTTAAACTTGGCTCTGTTTAAAACTTTTTATTTACATTTTAAATTTTCAAATTGTCAACAAAATTAAACATTAGGCCTAATTAACTGACCTTAAGAATAAAAAAAACAAGCCTACTAACACTATACATAAAGAAAAATATTTGGGCCTATTTTCTCTTCTATTTTTTTCCGGGCCTAGGGCGGTCGCCCCGCTTGCCCTCCCCCCCAGAACGGGCCCTGATATAAAAATATACACACATACACATTAACATGCATTACTAATATAGTTGCCACATTTAATAATATATTATATCTACTCACACAACTTCATTATGTCATACATATTACTCTGTATTAAATAATACTCCCTCCGTCCCCGAAACAACTTCCCGGTTTGACCTACACAAATATTTAGGAAATAAACTTACCAGGGGGTAAAGTTTACTGTTTTGACACTATTTCGACACTGTTTGACACAGTTTTGATGTTAGATAATTTTCCATGTAAGGAAATGAGAAGTTAAATTAGGGACATCCAAATAAGGAAAGTGAGAAGTTGTTTCGGGGACGGAGGAAGTAGTACATAATATATAACATTTGAGATTATATACAAACATGTATAATTATAATCTTAATCAATAGGTAGGTGCTTTCTTCATATGCGACTGATGGAGTATATGGCCCAAGAACCCCCGGCCCATAGACTCCCACTTCTCCTACACAAGTCCATTGAGCCCAGAGGACATCTCAGGCCCAAATACAACGGCCCAAGCTTCAAAGTAGCCCAGAATACACACTGGGGTGCCTTCGGCCTCCTTGGCCGAAGGCTCCAAAACTCTCAGAATAGCCTTCTCTGGCGTAAGAAGCTACTGGGAGAAAACGGGCGAGAACATTAGCCTTCGGCACTATTGAGGAAGCCCTCGGCTGAACCAAGCCTTCGGCTACACGAGGAGCCTTCGGCCATACAAGGAGCCCTCAGCTACACGAGGAGCCCTCGGCTGGACTAGCTCAATCATCGAAGATTCCTTTTGGAGACAGCCAACAACCGCATTTAATGCCACGTCGCATCCGCCAACCGCATTCAATGCGGTGAACGTACCACTGCCGGTGCCAACCGGCTGATGTGACCCTTCGGCCGTTGGATTACTGACACGTGTCCCCTCATCGCATTTATTGCTGCTATAAATAGCAGCCCGTTTCTCCTTGTAAGACACAATCTACATCTCAGCTCCACATCCCGAGTTCATTTAATAAAATCGACTCTCTCTCCTCCTATTTGCTCTGACTTCTCTCTAGTTATTTCCGCAATAACCCTTCGGATAAGATACCCCCCGGGTAGACTATCCATCATTTGGTGCTCTCGTTGAGAGGTCTGAACTATCAAGTAAGAAACCCTCCCCCTCTACCAAACACGAAATACTTACCAAAAATGGGAAGAACCACCCGTGCCCAGTCCAAAACCCTTGAGGAGAACCACATAGCTCCCGGCGAAACCAACGGGGCTGAGGCCTCCAACAGGCTCTTAGTACCCGAGGGTGGTATCATCCTCGAGTTGGAGCAGGCTACTGCTGACCTCCGTCAGCAACTACAGAAGAACGCCCCCGATGCCCGCATTGGCCTTGATAATCGAAGGAGGGATCGGAGTGAGAACCAAGTTCCCCCTCCGGCCCCGGCCATCGATCTTCAGGCTGCCTTTGCGGCCTTTGTTCAAAACATGGCTCTCAATTCCGGAGCCCTCGCCTCCCAGGCGCCCCTTCAGCCCCACGCTGGAGGGAATGTTATCCAACTACCACCACTCCCTCCTTTGTTCAACAGTCCTCCCCCGGGGATTGGCAATGCCGAGGGGGTCATGGCACAGGATACCGCCTCCCAAGAGGCCCAATCCAGGGACAAGCGCCCCGTGATGAAAGAGAAACCCCGAACCTCCGTACTTGAGAGGCTTGGGGGAGCTCCCGGACACCGAGGGGTCCAAGACCGCCTCGGGAGACAGGCATTCAGCAGGCCCCAGGAGAGTGGAGCCTCTGCTTCGGGCGCCGAGGGCGTGCCTCCCCCACGGAGCAAAGGCAAAGCCCTCCTCCATGCCGATGACGCCAGGCACCAGATCAACCAGGCGCAATCCTTCCGGGCCAACTCCCAAGGGGTTGCCCCGAAGGATCCCAAGGACGAAATCATTGAAGCCCTCCTCCGTCAACTCGAGGAGAATCGACAGGCACCCCCGACGGCTTCCACAGCGAGGCCAGATCCGGAGTACGCTGACCTCCGGACACAGGTGGAGGAAATGAAACGTAAACTTGCCGAAGGCTCAGGCGAGCCCCTCATTCAGCTCCGCACTAGGACGCCTTTCACCCCAAGGGTGTTGGCGGCCAAAATCCCCCACAAATATCGGGGGCAACCTATCAAACCATATGAGGGGAAGACGGATCCCCAGGAGCACTATAGCCGTTATCAAAACAGCATGATGATGATGGGGGCATCGGATGAATACTTATGCCGTTGGTTCCTTTCCACCTTGGAGGGACCAGCGTATGAGTGGTTCAACCGGTTACCCGAAGGCAGCATTGATTCTTGGCAAGAACTTGCCCACCGCTTCCTTACGCAGTTTGCCGGGAGGCACCGCTCAAAGAAACACTTCTCCCACCTTCTGAATGTGAGACAACAGAAGGAGGAAACCCTTCGGAATTTCCTAGAACGCTGGAGGCAGGCCTCCCTCGAGGTCGAGGGCGCCGATGACAGGACCTTGATGGCCCTCTTCCACACCGTCCTCCGCAATGGTAACTTCTCCCGGAGCCTTATCACTGATCCCCCCCGCGATTATACAAAGGCCCTTCAGCGGGGGGACCGATACGCTGAAGCGGAGGAAATCGAGAAGGACCGCCGCAACACGGACCCCTCTCAGAAGAATGAAGGCAGGAATCGGCCCGGAGGGCCTCCCCCTCCGACCAACCGAGAGCCACAGTACAACGATCGCTCCCGAGGTGGCCAAGCCAGACCCGGGGGCGGTTACAAGAATAATCCGAAGGCATGGGCGCAACCCGTCCTCCTTGAGCACCCACGCACTCCCCTGACGCACCCCGTCAGCGTCATTCTTGATCATGCAGAAGAGCGAGGGCTCGTGGAGCGAGACTCCCGCACACCCCTCGAGATCTATGCCATCGGCCCTGATGAGCCCTATTGCCGCTTTCACCGCCACCATGGACACAAGACCGACGACTGCCATCAGCTGAAGAACGCCATCGAGAGGCTGATACAGGCGGGCCACTTATCTCAGTTCATCAGGGGCCCTCCTCCCCAGGGCCCCCCTCATCATCAAGGGCCTCCACCGAAGGCTAACAAATGGGTGAACCCCAACACCATCCCCCTGGGAAACCCACAGGGGAAGAAGCGAGAAATTGGGGGCCTCGACGACGAGGGAGAGGGCTCCCATCAACAATACAAGCGCCATATTCATATGATCAACGGCGGCAACACCGGAGGCGATTCAACGAGCCAAAGGAAGAAGTGGGCACAGTCCCTCTACATTGGGGAGGTCAATCACATGCCCCCTACTAAAAGGCCGAGGGCGGATCCCATCTTCTTCACAGATGCGGACCTCCCCTCGGGCTCCCTGCCGCATAGGGATGCCCTCGTCATCCGCACTGAGATCAATAACGCCATCATCCACCGGACTTACGTTGACACAGGGAGTTCTGTCAACGTCATGTATCTCAGCACTTTTCAAGAGTTGGGACTCGACAGGGAGTCCCTCAGACACATCAACACCCCCCTCTCCGGATTTACGGGGGACAGCATAGACGCCGAGGGCGTCATCACCCTCGTGGTTGAGTTCGGCGACGGATCCCATAGAGCCAAGCTCGAAGTGGAATTCGTCGTCGTCAACCTCGACTGCGCACACAACATCATCCTCGGCCGTCCCGCCCTCGAGGATTTGGAAGCCGTCATCTCCATGAGGCATCTCTGCCTCAAGTTCCCCACGCCTGACGGCATCGGCTACTCGAGGGGGAATCAAAAACTCTCCAGGGCCTGCTACCTTCAACTTACCAAGAAGGTTAGTAAAACAGAACTACGTGTGGACACCATCGCCACCAGGGCCTTGGAGGAAGAAGAAGGCAGGCCAAGAGCTGAACCTGCCGAGGAGACCGAAGACTTGATACTCGATCCGGCCAAGCCGGAGAGAGTCCTGAAGATTGGAGCCAAGCTCCCCGAAGACTTGAAGGCTGGCATCACCAAAGCCCTCCGCGCCTACTCCATTGTTTTTGCATGGGGGCCGGAGGATATGCCGGGAATTGACCGAAGGGTCATCACCCACCGCCTAGCGGTGGACCCTTCGGCCAAACCAGTACAACAGCGGAGAAGACCCCTCTCGGCCGAGAGAAGGGAATTCGTGAAGAAGGAGGTAGCCATGCTCCTCTCCATCAAACATATCAAGGAGGTGAAATACCCCTCTTGGTTAGCAAATGTAGTCCTTGCACAGAAGCCTCCTACCTTCCGCATGTGCGTGGACTACACTGACCTGAATAAGGCGTGCCCTATGGACCCCTTCCCTCTGCCAAACATTGATCAACTGGTGGATGAGACCGCGGGATGCGAAATCATGTCCTTCCTCGACGCATTCCGCGGGTATCATCAAATCTATATGCATGAAGAAGACGCTGAAAAAACTGCCTTCATGACACCCGAAGGCATCTTCTGCTACCTCGTGATGGCCTTCGGCCTCAAGAATTCAGGCGCCACCTACACCCGAATGGTGGCCAGGGTCTTTCAAGCTGTCTTGGGGCGCACTATGGAGGCCTATGTTGACGATATGATTGTCAAGAGCAAGAAGGCCGGCACTCACACCGAGGACCTCCAGGAAATCTTCGCCATCATGCAAAAATTCAACCTCCGATTGAATCCAAAGAAATGCACCTTCGGCGTACAAGGTGGAAAGTTCTTGGGCTATATGGTAAGCCGAAGGGGTATCGAGGCCAACCCCGAGAAAATTCAGGCCATCATCAATATGGAGCCTCCGCGCAACGTCAAAGAAGTTCAACGGTTGACGGGTCGCCTGGCGGCCCTCAACCGATTCCTCTCTAAGTCAGCCGAGAGGGCCCTCCCATTCTTCCAAATCATGAGGAAGACAGCTGGCTTCCAATGGACATCTGAGTGTCAAGAGGCCTTCGACGAACTTAAGAAGTACCTCTCTTCTCCCCCGGTGCTCTCCAAACCGAAGGTGGGGGAGACCTTATACTTGTATCTCGGTGTTAGCCCTGCGGCAATCAGCTCAGTACTAATCCGAGAGGAAGACGGCGTCCAACACGCCATCTTCTACGTCAGCAAAACCCTCCGGGAGGCCGAACTCAGGTATTCTCCCGTCGAGAAGACGGTGCTAGCCATCGTTTGGACCGTCAAGAAGCTTGGCCACTACTTTCAAGCTCATCCGGTCCAAGTACTCACTCATCAACCCCTCGGCGCCCTCATGAGGAGTCCCACTAGCTCCTCTCGGATGGTGAAATGGGCCATCTTCCTCAGCCAATACAACATAGATATCCGTCCGAGGCCTGCCATCAAGGGCCAAGCCCTGGCAGACTTCGTAACGGAATGCACCGCGAGATCAGCGGTGGATGAGGAGCCTTCGGCACCCCTTGATGAATGGTGGACCCTCTATACCGATGGCTCCTCGGCCACCAAAGCATGCGGAGGGGGAGTAGTCCTCATTACACCCGAGGGCTTCCGCGCCTATTATGCCATCCGCTTCTCCTTCAAGGTCTCCAACAACGAGGCCGAGTACGAAGCCCTCCTATGTGGCCTTCGGCTGGCAGCAAATCTGAAGGCCAAGATGATCCACGTCAAGTGTGACTCCAAACTTGTTGTGGGTCAAATTTCCGGGGAGTACGAAGCCAAGGAAGGAAGGATGAAGCAATACAAGGAAGCGGCTAAGGAGTTGCTCAAGGTGTTTGAGGCACATTCTCTCACTCAAATACCGAGGGCTCAAAACTCCGAGGCCGACATTCTATCCAAGCTTTCGGGTGAATCCCCAGAGCACCTCTCCAAAATTGCAAGAATTGAGGAACTCAGCCTCTCAAGCATCCACGCGAGCCCCGTCATGAACATTAACCTGAGGCCGGAGGATTGGATCTCCGACATCATCACCTTCATCACCACAGGGCAACTACCCCAGGACGAAGCCCGCGCCAAGTTAGCTAAGCTGAGGGCTCCCAGCTACACCATCGAAAACGGGAGGCTTTACAAGAGATCTTACAACGGCACCCTCCTTCGGTGCCTTCACCAAGATGAGGCCGAAGTCGCCATGGAGGAAGTGCACAGTGGCACTTGCTCAGCTCACCAGGGACCCTTCTCCATGTCCCGAAGGCTCATTGTTCAGGGCTACTTCTGGCCCACGATGGCTAGAGATTGTGCTGATCTAGCCCGAAGGTGCACCGCTTGCCAACACTTTCAGAAGGCCCCCGGCAGACCAGCGGTTAACTATGCCCCCATCAGCACCGCTATACCCTTCTCCAGGTGGGGGATTGACTTAGTAGGCCCTCTGCCGAGGGGTACCTCCAACAACAGGTACATCATTGTGGCCATCGACTACTTCACCAAATGGGTAGAGGCCGAGCCCCTCGCCAGCATTACCGAGGCCCGGTGCCGCCACTTTGTCCTCAAAAATATTCTCACAAGGTTTGGCGTCCCCCAACAAATCATCTCCGACAACGGGACTCAGTTCGAGGCAGCCCCCTTCTGTGCCCTCCTTGAAGCTTGGGGCATCAAGCACACATTCTCTTCCGTTGCCTACCCTCAGGGCAACGGGCAAGTGGAGAACGCCAACCGCACCCTACTTGAAGGATTGAAGAAAAAGCTGGAAGCCGAAGGGGGAGGCTGGGTAGAAGAGCTTCACAACATCTTATGGGCCTACCGTACCACCCCTCGGCGTGCAACAGGCGAAACCCCCTTCTCCCTATGCTATGGCTTTGAGGCTAAGGCTCCAACAGAAGTGACCCTTCCTACCCGAAGGGTGGAACAGTATGAGCCCGAGGTCAACGACACAAACATGGCCCTCGACCTTCATCTCATCTCAGAACGCCGAGAGCAAGCTTTTCTCAGGGCCGAAAACTATAGGAGACAAATCAAAGGATACGTCGACGCCAAGGTCCGCTCCCGGGAATTCCAGATGGGAGACTACGTCCTCCGACGAAGGGAGGCCAGTCTACCCACCGAAGGAGGAAAGATGGCGCCCAAGTTTGAAGGCCCCTACATCGTCTCAGCCATCATCAAACCAGGGACATACAAGCTTAAACGCCCCAATGGTACGGGGGTCCCTAGACATTGGAATGTGCACCACCTTGTCAAATTCTATCAATAAGACATGAGCGGCCAAGCCCTCATCCTCAGCAAATGTAAATATCAATGGCCCAAGGCCCCATCTGTTTTTGAAGAATAATCAAAAGGCCAAGCCTTCATCACCTACATATTGTACAGGCGGCCCAAGGCCCCCCCTTCTCACCTACAAATGAGTGGCCAAGCCCTCATCGCCTCACCAAAATAGGCCCAAGGCCTCTCCCTCTGATGAAGGAGGAACAACAATCTAGGTACCAAGTACCAAGTGCGCGGGTCACCCCCATCACTTTTTGAAAACACTAAGTGTTTTCTCAGTAAGCCGTACCCCACGAGGACGCAATCATGCATACATTATGCATATTATACATGCTCTCAAAAAAAAAAAAAAAAAAAAAAAAAAAAAAAAAAAACGGGGGGTGCAACACCCCTCGGCTCCGGCTGGTACCAAGTGCCCCCGGCTATTTGTGTTCCACACACAAATAAAACCCTTCCCAGGAACGCTTTCCGCGCCGTCCCCCAAGGGGAGGCAGGCAACGGACCATGTCCCGGGCCCAGGATTCGACTTCCACAAACGAAACGCTCCCCGCGCTATCCCCCAAGGGGAAGCAGGCAACAGACCATGTCTCGGGCTGAGGGGACGACTTTCAAAACCGAGGCGCTTTCCGTGCTATCTCCCAAGGGGAAGCAGGCAACAGACTATGTCTCGGGCCGAGGAAACGACCCTCAAACCCTTTGGGATATCGGAAGGTCATTCCCGAAGGGGGAGCCAACGGTTTGTTCCGTTGCCTCCCGTATAGGCCAAGTCTTTCCTAGAAACCAAGTTTCTAGATGCCTCTCCTACACCATCGAAAAAAAAAAAAAAAAAAAAAAAAAAAAAAAGGATGTGTAGGGGGGAAGGAACTCCCCGGATACTATTCTTCCCGGAGGCTCAACACATCGGATATACATTGCCGAAGGCTTCACTACATGAAGCCTTGGAGTACAAGAGTTCCACCGGAGGCCTAAGAAGAACAAAACTTCACCTAGATCAGAGCTCGGTTGGATCAAAGTCAACTATGTGACACGCCGAAGGCAACACAAAGCTCTGAGGCAAGCTAAATCTATTATCTACACGAGCCAGAGAATTCGTACCGAAGGCAGAATGCCACCGGTCTCGTACCCCTCGGCAACCATATACACCGGGGGCTCAGGCAATACTCACACTCGACGGATTCACCACAGTATCTATTGAAACTTCGTGGAAAAATGACTAAGTCCACGAATGGGGACCCTTCGGGAGGGCAACTCTTCACCTACAGACTCATCACTACACTACTAAATGAAAGCTTCCAATTCATTCTATCCCTCGGCATCACTACTACGAACATCCGAAGGGGGTCGGCCCTACACTACGACCGGAGGCTCGCGAAAAAAGTTCTTACTTAGAAAATCTTCTAAGTCCACAATCACAAACCCCCCGATGATTCTACCCTACATCCGAAGGGTTCTGATCAAGTTTACTTGGAAAATTTGATGGTTCCACAACAACAAGCCCCCGGAGATTCTACACTATTACCGAAGGCTAGCAAGGAGTTACACTTAGAAAAATTTTTCTAAGTCCACAAACTCGGCCCCTCCGGTAAAACATGCATTCATCCAAGTAAAGAAAGGCATACATTCACGAAGGAATAGAGCGAAGGCAAGTAAAAATGGCAAAGACGGAGGCATTCATTCAACAAAAGCCCAAAGGCGAAATCTATTCAGAATTTAAGAGATTGTTTCATTACATGGCTAAAGCCGAGGGATACAGGCTATTGAAAATAATACATCGAAAAGATCCTGAGCCTAAGCTCCTTGGACTCCGTCGGTCTTGGGCTCAGTGGTGGCATCATCAGCAGTTTCATCCTCATTTGTGAGGCCGCATTCCCTCATCAACTCAGAGTCCGAGAGCTGGCGCCTCTCTTCGCCCTCCGGGAGGGGATTCCGGACATCAGGCTGACGAGGAGGAAGGCCGTAGGCCGAGGGATCGAAGTGGCTAGGGTCAACGCCGAAGTGGCCGGCCAGCTTCCTGTAGATCAGACGCTGGGTAAAAAATTCGCCCCCGTCAAAATAGTTTTTGCCCTTCAGGGCCATCCATTCAGATCCGGGGCCTGCCACCCAGCCCTCGACGCCCTGCTCTATCACCGAGGCCACCCATTCTTTCCGGTCCTCGGCCCTCCAACCCTCAGCGACAAAGGCGGCGACGGCGTTCTTCTCAGCCTCGGCGACAGCTTCCTTCTTGGCTGCCTCGGCCTCCTCGGCGGCAATCTTGGCTGCTTCGGCAGCGGCCCTCTCTGCGTCAGCCTTCCCCTCGGCTCTGGCGATCACTCTGTTATTCTCGAGGATGCTATTGAACGCCATCTGCTCCAGCCGAAGGGTCTCTTGAGCTTCTTGAAGTTGCCGCCGGGACTCCGCCAGGGCCTCGTCAGCCTGGCGCTTCTGCGCCTGATATTGCTCCATCCTCTGGAGCAGCTCTCCAAGACCGAGGGCAGCCTGCAGATCAAAACCATCATACAACAAAAATCAGTTTGGCGAAGTAAAAAAAAAAAATGTATACGCCGAAATCACCAACTAAACAAAAGCTGAGCGAGACTTACGGTGACAGAGGCTTGGAGCACTTTGGCGCTGAGGGCGTCATCCTTGGCCCTCGACAGCACCGACTTGTCAGTCGGGGGCGTGGCACCCTTTAGGAACTCCCTCGGGTTGAGGGTGCCATGCATGATGGCAGTTCCCTTGGTGATAGAGAACTGCACATCATCCCGGGGCCAAGCCAGGCTGTTATCCTGGCCCCCGGGAGGAGGGAGGATATTTCCCGAAGGGGAGGAGGAAGAGTGCTCTTCGACGATGACAACGGGGGCGTCCGTCTTCTCGGCCCCCCCCATCTTCTTCTTCTTCTTCTCCGGGGGCACGACCCCCTTCCCAGCATTTTTTCGCTTTAGCTCCCCATCTTGAGAGCCTCCGGCACCAGCACCGGAATCAGCAGCGGGTTTTTGGGAGGGGCCCCCACCCTCCGGGACCTTGGCGGTCCCTGCTTTCTTCAACGCCTCATCAACGAGGGGCTGGTTCGGGGACCCCTCGTCCTTTTTCTTCTTCGGCACTTTGGCCAGCTTCTTTGTCAAGCGGGCGAAGGCTTGGACATCCATTATGTCACCTGCAAAAAAAAAAAAAAGGAAGGATTAGGGTCAAAAGAAGACAAGAAAAATTTTCTAAGTAACACAACATGAGCCCTCGGTGAACAACCTCTGGCATTCAGATACCCTCGGTCGATTCTAGGGTATTTTTCGTCCTTTTCCCCCGGGAGACGGTATCTTCGGAACCCTAACAAGTAGAGCTCCTCGGGCAGCGTCGCTTCCTTAATAGCGATTACTTTCTCAGAACCCGCGGGCTTCTCAATCAGTTTCCTTCCTGCCTTATCGAGGGCCGCATTGCCTACCTTGGGGTGCCTTTTGAAATGATTATTCAGCGCCCTCGGGAATGGATTTTCAGCCAGCCTGATGTAGCAGAATTTCTCCTTCCATTCCTTATGGGAGGAGGGGGTCTCGGAGAACAATTTCCAAGTTGGGACCTGTTGCAAGTTGGCGTATCCCCCGGCGTGTGAGTGGCCTCCCCGGCACAGATTAAAGGATAAGAAGAACTGTTCCAGTGTCGCTTCCACCTTCCGGCTACGACAGAGGGCCAGGAAGCCTGCCAAGTAATAGTGGCTATTCGGCGTGAGCTGGCATGGGGCTAGCTTCACAAATTTCAGATACTGCAGGACGAAAGGATGTAGGGGGAACCTGAGCCCTAGCTCCACGGACAAAGTGTGCACCGAGAAACACCCCTCCGGGGGGTTAGACAGCAAATCTTCCGGACTCGGCTCCACAACCTGCGCCGACGGTCCCACAAGGACCTGCAGGGCATGACACTCGGCACTCGAGACCGTGGTCTTCACCTCGAGGGCAGTGGTGTCCAGATAGGAGTGGCCCTCGGGAATCCCAACTGGCCGCCCCGCGTCAACGGCTGCCTGCTTCTTCTTTGGGGCAGCCCTCACTTTCTTCTTCTTCCTGCCCTCGGCTACCCGGAGGGGTTGAACATCCAACGGCCGGGAAGTGCTCGCCTCACCAGCTCCCCGTGAGGGCATGACGGCAACCGTTACCCGGCGGCGCTCCTTCTCCTCTTCCTCTTCGGCGACTTGGAGAGCGAGGGCCATCTCCTCATCTGCCACCACCTGTTCGAATTCCTCCGCCTCTAGCTCAGTGCGGAGTTGGCCTTGGACCTCTTCAGCTATCATGGCGTCGTTTCCTGCCGATGGCTGCTCACTGGATGATTCCACACTTGAGTAGCTCTCCGATTGCGCCGGGGCCTCCTCCGATATGTTTTGGGAGTCGCTGCCGGAAGACATCTTGACGGAGGAGAAGGGGAACTATCTAAGCGTTTTAACCGAAGGCCCCTAAAGTCACTACAACTAAACCTGAGAAACTAGCAAAGTATGCTAAGAAAGTCGGAAGGCTGGGGAAGTACTGACCTCAGAATTCGATTGGGATCGAGGGTGAAACTTTCTCTCTCTAGAATCAAACTGCCAGAGCTTCGCTATCTCTCAAAATTGCGCAAGCACAAATGAGCTCAGGCTCAGGGTATTTATAGGCAACTGGGCCTCGATATATGGGCCTCGATTTGAAAGCCCATCATCACGGGCCGCCGGTTCGACCAATGGACGGCACCCGCCCCCCACCGACCAACGGAGGCATGCCACGTCAACTCTTTTTCCAACGGCTATATTACAACGACTATATTTCGGTTACACTAGGGGTGCCCCCGAGTAGTAGCCTCCGGCTATCACCCGCCACACCCTACGAACAATTTATTCCACCAAACGCCTTCGAGCCCATACCTCCATAAGCCTCCGGCTTGTCAATGTTATCACCCCTCGGGGGATCATCAACTCATCATAACTCCTTCAGCCCGAACTCGCCTTCGGCCTAAATGAGTGGGGGACTGGCATACACCCCTCGGGGATCATACGCGACAAAAATTTCTTCATGCAACAATCTACAATTGACACGTGCAGCCTCCGGACAAACATCTAAGTAGAACCCCCTCGGCAGAGCATCAGTGAGTTCCCACAAGTCACTTGCGGAGCTCCCGGTGAAGATCAACAAAAGGTTTACAAGCAACACATGTAACTTTCGGACGATCAACAAAGAGATCCCCTCGGCAAAGCAAAATTTCAGCCATTTTCCACAAAATCACTGACAATGATGGAACAGCCTTCATCACAACACATACAAGTATTATTTGCGCCTCCCTCAGAAAACCCCCGACATGTGAGGGACTGAGGAGAGGCTCCGGCATTCATACAAGTGTGTTACTTCCCTCAGAAAACCCTCGGCATGTGAGGGACTGAGGGGAGCCCCCGGCGAACATGCGAAGGTCATGAATACCTTCCCTCAGAAAACTCTCGACATGTGAGGGACTGAGGGAAGCCTTCGGCAATAAGCAGGAGGCAGCTCTCAAGCAAAGGCGCCCAACCAAATGATGAAGCCTCCGGAAGAATCAGTGCATCTACTCCTTTTCCCTCAAGTACCTTTCGGCAAAAGGAGTGAGGGACTCCTGATGGAGTATATGGCCCAAGAACCCCCGGCCCATAGACTCCCACTTCTCCTACACAAGTCCATTGAGCCCAGAGGACATCTCAGGCCCAAATACAACGGCCCAAGCTTCAAAGTAGCCCAGAATACACACTGGGGTGCCTTCGGCCTCCTTGGCCGAAGGCTCCAAAACTCTCAGAATAGCCTTCTCTGGCGTAAGAAGCTACTGGGAGAAAACGGGCGAGAACATTAGCCTTCGGCACTATTGAGGAAGCCCTCGGCTGAACCAAGCCTTCGGCTACACGAGGAGCCTTCGGCCATACAAGGAGCCCTCAGCTACACGAGGAGCCCTCGGCTGGACTAGCTCAATCATCGAAGATTCCTTTTGGAGACAGCCAACAACCGCATTTAATGCCACGTCGCATCCGCCAACCGCATTCAATGCGGTGAACGTACCACTGCCGGTGCCAACCGGCTGATGTGACCCTTCGGCCGTTGGATTACTGACACGTGTCCCCTCATCGCATTTATTGCTGCTATAAATAGCAGCCCGTTTCTCCTTGTAAGACACAATCTACATCTCAGCTCCACATCCCGAGTTCATTTAATAAAATCGACTCTCTCTCCTCCTATTTGCTCTGACTTCTCTCTAGTTAATTGATACCCATATTGTATAAGCATGAGAAATTTGAACAAAGAATGTGGAGAAAGAGATAAGTGTGTATAGAATATGAACTATGAGTTCTTGAGTTATCTTTACAAGCCTTACATAAGGGAGTATATATAGGGAAAATTCGGGTCTGGGCTTCTAATATGGGCCTGACAGACCCGGTTACATAAATGGAC
The DNA here is from genome assembly GCA_945859915.1 of Cuscuta epithymum. NCBI lineage: Eukaryota > Viridiplantae > Streptophyta > Magnoliopsida > Solanales > Convolvulaceae > Cuscuta > Cuscuta epithymum. The sequence goes on along the minus strand of CAMAPF010000955.1, from coordinate 5,855,641 downwards.
TGATAGTATGAAAAGCTAATCTAGAACATCTTAATAAAAATAATGTACAATAATATGAATCCGCTAAACGTGTGTGGGCCGCTGTCCTGGCCCAGTAGTCAGCATACCGGGGGGTCGGAGTCTATATAATCCATCAGGAGTCCCCCACTCCCTGAGTCGAGAGTACTCGAGGCGAAAGGGAGTAGTCCAAACTGTATCTGCAACGTTCTTCCTCTTTGGCCGGGGGACCACCACCCTTGTCAATGATGGGGAGGTGCCTCGTTAAAAACCTTTACTAGGAAAAACCCTGTGGGAAAAAATCCTAATAAAGGGAAAAAGAGTACACCTAGCGCCCCCAACATGAAACAAGGAAGGTAAATCCCCTCCGGCATCAAACCAATAATATAGGTATTTTGTTGTCTTTGGGTTATCTTTAGAAGGCAGAGGTTGCTATCTGTAAATTCTAATAAATAATTTTATTTGATATATTAATTTTTATTTGTAGTGAGATTCAAGGTGTTAAGATTAGTATTTACGTACCAAAAGAGAGTTCATTGCAGAAAATATCAAAGACAATGACATACTATTTGTATAAATACAATGTTTGGGCAGTGAAAAATCTGAAGTTTGTTGAACCAAAGAGCGAGTTGAATGGGAGACAGTTTATTTATTTCCTTGCACAATGGACTCTCATGGGCCACGAAATTAGGTGTTGAACAAACAATGTTTTGGGCAATGTAGTTGACTTATTAGTCCAAAGTAGCATGTGCCACCATGGTTAGACAACGACATTGTGACGAGTTCATTATTGTTGCACATATGCTTGGGCAACAAATTGTCAATTTTGGGCAACATTTTTTTCGTTGCCCAAACTATTTTTTCTTGTAGTGACATATATCTTTTAGAAAACAAAAAAAATGTCCAGCGAATCTAGACGTTATTGGCGGACGATTAAGCGCTCTGGGCGGGCAACAAGGGGGCCTAGGCGACCGACTAATTTACCTAGATGTCAAACCAATATAATTAGTCGAGGGTACCTAGACTAAATGCGATTTTTAGAACAATGGCTAAAATTATCTGGCATAATATAACCTCATTTGTTTAGGTCTGATATGTTCTGATAAACATTTTACATACATATATAATCTAAATTTGGCCAGATCTGGTTGAATATAATATGTTTAAATCTATTAAGGAAAGAATATATTTTTGTAATCTTTATTAAATAGATAATATATTATTTAATATAAAAATACTATCCTTGTACAACTTGGCTCCAAGAAATGCTCAAAACCCTACTTGTCTTTAAATACATCCATGGAATGAAATATATTTGAGCTTGATTCATAAAATATTGTTCACATGGTATCAGCCGAACCGACCATTCCTCCCTCAATAGCTTCCGCAATACCTTCTTCCCCTGCATATCATGGCTGACGATGAATCAGACCATAGTATTTCTGACAGAGATGTTCATTCCAATTCAGCCGATGTTCTGGCCACGGCCTCCGGCTCTTCTACTGTGCTTCACATGCATCAAGCTCCCAAAGATCACGACAACCCTTGATCACACCAATTACACTCTCTCGCGTCATACCATTCGATCGGCACTCAAAGCATATGATTTGGAGGTTTTTTTTTACTTAACACAACACAACCTTCTCTGATGATACAGACCACTGCCAATGTCAATTCTCCTAATCCGGCATATAGTGTGTGGCGCAAAAAGGATCGTTTGATTCTCCTTTGGATTCAAGCCACACTCTCTGTCCCATTATTGGCTCATGTTGCCCGTGCTCAAAGCACCTTTGAAGCCTGGGGTATTCTCGAACGAATGTTTCACTCTTAGACCCGAGCTCGTTTTATGCATCTTAAATCTCAATTCCAAAACTTTCCCAAAGGAGATCTATCCATCCTTGATTATGTGGAGAAGAAACGTGCATTTGCAGACTCTCTTGCTGAGTGTGAATATTTGGTGTCTGATGAAGACTTTGTTGATAACATCCTTCATGGCCTTGATGCCTCATTCTCATCTTTTCGCTCAGCCTTTTACCTTCATCAAACTGAAATCTCATCTGATGCATTGCTTGGATATCTGTTACGTGAAGAAGAATGGCTCAATACGGAAATATCCCTCTCTTCGTCCATGGTTGCGATGTCTGCTTCAAAATTCAGCAAGCCAGGTGCTTTCTCCACCGCTAATTTGGGCTCCAAGACCATTTGTCAAATCTGCCAGAAACCTGGACATGAAGCCATTAATTGTTGGCATCGGTCTAACTATGAGACGTACCCTGAGACGAAGTTGAGACAAGAGTGTCTTGGCCCATCACGGCGTGGACAACCTCAACATTTCTCCAACAATGGCCGTAATTCACAACAGGCAGGTTCTCTTCAACAACCTGCCCCATTTCAGTTGCCACCTCCTCAGTTCAATCGACAAGCTTATTCAGCACAAAACCCGCCTCCTACCATAGTTGACCCATGGTGTTTTGAATCTGGTGCAACAAATCATGTCACTACAGATTTTGGTAATCTTTCTGTTCATTCTAATTACTCCGGCAATGACGGATTATAGGTTGGTAATGGTACATCCCTCCCCATTACTGACTTAGGCAATTCAACTTTGCCTGCATTGCATCAGTCCATCCTTCTCCCAAACATTTTATTTTTTCCTCAAATTAAGAAAAATCTAGGGAAAACTATCAAATAAGCCCCCGTACTATGCCGAGAAAGTCGATTATGCCCTCGTACTTTAGAAACACTCAATTAAGTCCTCAAACTATTAAAAAATATTCAATTGAGCCCTTTTGGTCGGTAAGTAACCGGTTTGCCGGTTAAACGGCGACGATGGCGACGATGTACTCGAACCCCAGCAATGGCAGCTGCCGGGAAACGGGTTACATTTAATCGGGAAACCGGTTACTTACCGACCGAAAGGGCTTAATTAAACGTTTTCTAATAGTTCAATGGCTTAATTGAGTGTTTGTAAAGTACGAGGGCCTAATTGACTTTTTTGGTATAGTACGGGGGCTTATTTGATAGTTTTCCCAAAAATCTATTAAGTGTTTCCCAACTCACCAAAGACAATATTGTTTACATGATTTTTTATCCTACTTGTTGTTTTGTCAAGGATCTTCAGGGGCGGACACTCCTCAAAGGAATCGTTAAGGACGGGCTCTACCAGCTTCAAGCTTCTCCACCTCCTGCATCTCCCCCACGTATCTATCTAGGTGAAAAGGCATCGCTTCAAACTTGGCATTACAGATTTGGTCACCCTCATGAGTCTTCTTTACGTTGTTTAGTTTCTAGATTTAATTTACATGTTTCTTCCAACAATTTACCTAATGTTTGTGAGTCTTGAGTCTTGTCAGTTAGGGAAAAGTCATCGACTTCCTCTGAGTCATGTTAATGAGTCTAGTTTACATCCTTTTGATATTATTTATCCGGACATTTTGGGGTCCTGCTCCTAGTGCTTCATTTAATGGAAATAGATATTGTCTTATATTTGTTGATGATTGCACTAAATTTGTATGTATCTTTTTTTTGCATAAAAAATCTCAAGTTTTACATACCTTTCAAATATTTAAAACCATGATTGAAACTCAATTTAATGTTAAAATTAAACAATTTCAATCAGATTGGGGCGTTGAATACCGACCTGTCTCCTCCTATTTGCAAACTCAAGGCATAATCCATCGAGTTTCTTGTCCGCACACTCAGTCTCAAAATGGTACCATCGAGAGACGTCATAGAACAATTGTTGAAAAAGGTATTGCGTTGCAATAGTAGTAGTAATAATAAATAAATAATGTAATATAATACGTAGTATAATGTACTCTTATGATGATCGATTTGTAGTTGAGAGAATGATAGGTATGTATATATATTAAAGTAACAATAAGTGTGATTGGAAGGTGATCGAAAGTAAACTGCCAATTGAGGAGGCCAGAAGGGCTAATTTATAAGCTTATTTAATTCTTAGTCGGTTCAGAGGAGGGAAAAGAAGGGAAGAAGCGAGGAAGTTAGAAAGGGACAGGAGGAAAATGATTCCGACAAATGTTTGCTCTCAACTAATTTGGTATTGTCTAGCAAATGTGGGGTTTATGCGTATTTTATAACTATAGAAATTTGATCTTATCTGGTCTGAGACTGATCGAAAATAGTCCAAGTAAAAACATCATTAAACATATTAGACCAGACCAAACGTAAATAGACAAGATTATATCAGATGTCGACAGCTATAAAAATACACAGAGACCATACCAAACCACTAAACCAGATTTGAACAGAACACAAAATACCAAACTAAAAATTTCAGTACAATTAAAAGTAACCTTAAAATTCAAGATAATGACATATTTTGGAGGGCTCCTGTGTTGACTAAATTAAACTTTGACTGAGGGTTGTTCAAAAAGGAATTTCATTTAGAAATTTAGCACACTTACAAAAGTCAGCAACTCGTTCAGGAAGAAAAATTACCTTTTTCTTGGCAATCAAACTAACGAAAAAATCAAACAGCGACATAGGGGCTTTACCTTTCTTGACGACCAAACTAGCGAAACCTCAATAAGCCACCTAGGTTGTTTACTCTTATCCCATTTGTGATTAAAACATTTGTGCATTTAAATGTTAATTTGGGAGGAAGCGGTCCAGCTCAGTCGGTCACCGACTCACTCTCCTTTACTTCAGGCTCCCCCAGCCCTCTTCCCAGACGTCCATTGGAGTAAAAAAAATGTTTGTTTGGATGAACTTTTTGTATGTAAATTATAATTTACATTACGTGTTAAATTTTATTTGCAACTTACTTATGAGGTGAATTGAAAAAATAGTTGGAATTGCATAGAGTAATAAATTTATTGAAGACTATTTTTGAGTTGTTTCCATTCGTCATGAGTTAAAAATAAATGGTTTAATAGTTATCTTAATAAACATCTTCAAAGGAATAATAAATCAGGTTGGAATGATATAAACATCTTCACTTTGGAGAAGGCCACATCAGGGACGGGTCAAGCTTAATGTGGACGCAGCAGTGCGGGATTATCATTGTGGCCTGGGCTGGATTCTTCGAAACGAGGAAGGAGATTTTATCGCGGGAGCTGCGAAGACATGGCAGGGGAAATTATCCCCCTGGGAGGCTGAACTGGTTGGCATACGGGAAGCACGAAGCTGGGTCAAGGAACAAGGATGGGAGAGGGTGGACGTGGAATCAGATGCTTCTCGAGCCATTGCGGAGATTAAAAATGGCTCTTGCATTTCTACTGCAGGAGTGATAGCGGAAGATGTCAGAGATTTATGCTCAAGGATGATGGATATTTCCTTTTGTTTTGTTAGACGATCTACGAACAGGGCGGCTCATGGGCTCATGGGCTCATGGCTTTGCTCAAGTCGCCTGTTCAATGTCTGGTTGTCGGATTTGGATGGGAGTTCCTCCTACTTTCATTATTCATGTACTAAACAATGATGTGATTAATACTAATTAAGTTTGTTTCTTTCAAAAAAAAGGTATAATTTGGTTCTGCACCCCATTTTATTGTGCAAATTGGACTTTGCACCCCGTTTTTAAAAAACTTTGTTTTTGCACCCTAATCCCATATGAAAAGACAAAATTGCCCCTCCATTATCAATTTTGTTGGCCTTCAACATATTCCTTACTGAGGGCATTTTTGTCTTTTCACATGGGGTTGGGGTGCAAAAACAAAGATTTTTAAAAACGGGGTGCAAAGTCCAATTTGAACAATAAAATGAGGTGCAAACTCAAATTACCCCTATAATTAATCAGCTTTTGACCGAGTTGTTAAAAAGAATGACATCTCATTCCGAAATTTCTGCCTAATTGTTAAATTTATGAATGGAAGATAGATCCAGAGACGATGAATGAACAAGATGACCAATCTCATTGATTAGAGTTTTGAGAATATAGAGTTCAACTAAAAATGAGATATTAGTCTAATTAAAAAGTTTTATGCAAAATGAATTACAGATCGAAGGCTTATATACAAATTAATAAAGGTGTAAAAAATAATACGAGTACTGAATAACAATTCTTCAAGTCTTGTGACTTTTAACTTTTCTTCCGTTTTCTTCATTTATGTCATGAATGTCCTCTTTGTATACTTTTTTAGGGTAACATCACATTGGGGGCGGCGTAGCTCACGCCTCACGTGGTAGGATGCAGAAGGAAGATGTTCCAAATTCAACTTCAACCAAAAATGACTTGAGACGGTTACCATCGAGTGTCATCTTTTTCCTTTCTAGGTTACCATCGATCATATTTTAGTTTTGTTTTAAAAACCATTTCCAACCTATTGTGTGACGATAGGTGGTGATGTGTGTTTTCTCGCACTTAAAAATGATGTAATATAGTGGTGAAAAGTACGATTATCGTCTCCACAGGGACGGAAAAAGGGAATCAAGAATTCACTAAATTCAGCGATTAAAAGGAAAAATAAATAAAATAAAAATGCAAGTGTGCCAGATTGATTGGTGAATTAAAACTAAACTAATGCGAATGGACGATAAAATAAAAGTTTGGTTTCTTTCTAATTAACGACGAAGGGAATAGTGATTGATTCCGGGGTAACCAGATTTCTGGCAGAACTGGCCTAATTACATGAAATTAATTTAATTGAGCCTAGCTAATCATTCCTAAATTCTTACCGCTCTCGCGGCGTAGAGTACAATAATTTGGGGGACCAGGTTGATCTCTCATGCGACAGGATCCTAAATTATTGCCAAGACGAGCGAGCTTACGGCCCCTTAATCGCTACTAATCTCTTAGCGAACGATTAAGTGTGTGTGAATGTATCATGGAAAAAATTAGATCTCTCTTAACTTATTCTACAAGCAATTGTAATTCTAGCGCGCGTTCTAGGTTACAAAAGATGTCAATTAAATTCTTCAAACACAAATTAAACGGTATTCATGCAATTAAACTGACATGAATCTAGCCATTAATCATGATTAACCCCTTCATCAACCCCCAATCCCTAATTAAACTACTCACAATTCATAATTGAAGAATCAACAGAATTGGGATGAATAGAAATAATTGTCATTAATTAAAAAGATAAACTTACAAATAATCACAGGGTCTTGGAGTAAAATAACGTAAAACAATGAATAAATTCGTCCCTAGGCCTCTCCGTAATGTTCGCAACGCCCAAAACAGGGTTACGGAGGCCTTATTTATAGAAAACAACGAATTCCAAGCGAAATATGACAGATCTGGGGTACGCGCGGCGCCTACGCAGCGCGTGCATTGCGGCCCTGCATCCGACCGAGGTGTGCGTAAAAAATTGCAACGCACGGCGTGTGTTCCCCTACGCACGACCGTGTGTTGCTGCGTGTAGCCTCGCCGAATTCTTCCCTTGGACGCACGGCGTGCGTACCCAGACGCACGACCGTGCGTCAGTCTTCAACATCCTTGACCGCTACTGCCACGCACGCACGTCGTGCGTCCCTGTACGCACGGCCGTGCGTGGCCTTCCTTCTCCTTTTGCTTCGATCGGTTTCTTCCACTTTAAGTCTCCGTTTGGCCCCGCGATTGATCGAATAGCTCTTTCTTCATCAAAACATCATTATGAACCTCCCAGTGACCTCCAAAACTCTGATTTCACCCTTGAATGCTACTTAACTCGTCTCGATCACTTATCAAGCGCCGATGACGTGCTCCAAAAACCTGATTTCAACTCTAAAAATACCAAAACTCGTACCAACGCCCGGTAAACATGACTTGAGCTATAATTGAGATTTGCAACACCTTAAAGCTAGGAAAACCATCAAAAGCCATATTTAGACACGCATCAAATGCGCGTCTAAATACGGACTTATCAAGTGGCTAGCTAATCAACAAGAAATCAAGTACTCCGTATTTATTCACGGCACTACTAGAAAAATGTCTTATAGTGACACTTTGCCTGTGACACTATAATGACATAAACACCTTTATGACACTTTTATATCAGTAATTTGTGACACTATTATATCAACTTACAAAGTGACAGTTCAACACAGATTTTAATTAATTTTTATATTTTTTAAAATTTCAGAAACACTTATACATATATACGTGTAAACCTGTGCATCTCTCATTCACTTCAAGAGTCAAGACACACAAGCTCTCCTCCATTGTGACCTAGCCCCCTGAGTCGTCCAGACGGATGAACTCATCGCCATTGATCCACCGGTCGCACAACTGGCCGCCTGGACGACTGGATGTCGATCGTTCCCCCTTCGCCGGCACTACCTACGACCTCAGTTCCTCTCGAGCTCGCCCCTGCCTTCGCTGATTGACGGATCGAGTTGGTGACTGGTGAGTCCTCTCTTCTCCTTGCGATTTTCGGTCAATGAACGGAGACACTAGCCGTAAGGTACTCGATCTCTAGCTTATCATTTATATCGCTACCTCCTTAAAAATTGAAAATCGCATCTCTGGACCATCTCAACTGAAATTCTGAACTTAATTCTTATGTAAAAATGTTTTTTTACATGTTATATACTTTTTCTCTAGATTTGTGTATTTCTTGGGTTTTTTAATTTCTTTTAGTTTGATAGAAAATGGAAATGTCTATTCTCAGCTCTTATGTTTCTAGTATAATGTCTACTAACTGTTTGTAAAAATGCCTCAGTAAAAATGAACAAGTACTCTTTCTCAATCATGTAGCCTAAGATCGCAGATTTGGGACAGAACAGAGCAAGATAGATTTAGGAGTTATATACCCTGCAAAATCAGAGGCTCGTGTGTTAATGTGAATGTTTATGGTGTTCCAAGTCCGCACACATTCATTAACAATGTAAAGTGAATGTTAAACATCCTTCTTGGGGTGATGTTTCCAGCTTGTGCTGAAGCAGCTGGACTGCCACCTGAGATGGAGGGGTTAGACATCCTTCTTGGAGGCTTAGCAGGTTTGTCCTTGCTATGGTTGAGATCAAAGCCACTTATACTCTTGCTCACTAATTGTCCGGGCTTTACCCTTCTGGTAGCAAACGAGTTAAAGGAATCGGCTAGTGGCGGCTTTTCCTCATTCTTGAAACTGTTTATTTAAAAACCTCTATAAGATAATTCCTTCTATCTGCATTTCTTATCGTAAAAAGATCCTGGTATGACAAGCTGCTATTTTTAATTTATAAGTTATCCTACCCAAAGTAGTCTAAAGTGTTATAATAAGTTTATTCACTTCAAGGATAAAGAGAGTGTGGCGAAACATATTATTTTATATAGCCTATGGCTCTATACAAATATTAATAGATACTTCCTCTTTAGAATACAAGTGTTCAGAAGTATTGTTTCAAAATTCTGCAGCAAGTTATATATCAAAGAACCTGTAGTTGTAGCAATATTTTGTTTAGTTATCATGTACGATAAGATGACAGTTGTACCAACTTTTGCTTAGTTGTGTATAATGAACTTATACTCTTATATTGCAGGTTCAGGATGTTTCATGTGAAAAGAGTGAGGGAGTTACTTGTGGGCTACTATACATCTTTTTAACACACACAAAAACTGAAAACAAGCAAAAACACAGGTTATTGGTCTGGTAATTAATGAGATACATGAGTTTATCCATACAATGACTCCAGGGAAGGTTTCCACCAATCTTATTTGTCTATATTGCAGTTTTTTCTCATAAATTGATGAACTTTCTTGACTGTTATATTCACTTAAGGTATAACCATAACTTGACTCCAGCAGGATCCTGAGAAGGAACGCGGGGAATTGAGAGCTTGGAAAAGCATGTGAATAAGTATGAGCCTGGGTAGATTCAACGAGTTGATTGGCTAATTGCCTTTCCTTCCAAGCCATGGTGAAAATTTAGGGATGAGAAGACAATAACTATGGGAGTTCTCACATTTACCTAATTGTTGATTATTGCGATTTTTTCAGGCTTATTTTCAGGTAGCTCTTCAAGTAAACTATATTATCTATTGTAGCCTTACAAAAGATAAATAAATATGGAGGTAAATTTTATTTACTCTAATGTAGTGTCTAACTGCAACCGAAACTACTGAGTTATTAATACTTTTAACTTATATGGTTATATTTCCCAACAGATTAATATGATTTTTTATGATATTAGTGCATATACTTCTATGGTTGTATTTTAATACTTCTATTTTATTGTTATCGTGTTGATGCGACTATTCCAGTTTAATTTGCTTTGGGTATTGTGATATAGAAGGCAAAGTTGGATGGGAACCCATTTTTGTAGCACAAAGATTATCTTTAACTGCTTTTGAGTCGCCTTTAAATATGATTAAGCGGTAGCATTTGTTTACCCAAGGTTCGAAATTCCTTCCATCACAACTAATTTTTATTAGAATAAAATTTCTAGTGAGATAGAGAAAAAGAAAAACAATCAAGACATTAATGGATAGCAAAGTTGTAGTAAAGTCCACTCTAATGCTTAGTTAATAGTAGTATTTGTTAATTTTTTTTATTAGTTTATAATATTACGTTTTGAATTTTTTTTATATTCATGGTATGATGTTCTATTTTCAGCTATTCATATTCGAAGTAATATATTATAGGTATACATTATTATACGGATTCTATACACAATATTCAGACCAGTACGCACCTGACTGGTGCCGGAATTCAAGCGAACCTCAGGGACTGGTGCCGGAGTCTATTGTTGCACTGTGATCACTGCTGTTACTGCTCAGAACACCGTTGGAGTTCAGGGTGTGCACATTGTGCCGAAGGATATCTTGGCGGAGCAGCTAAGGTGAAAACAGGCGTGCTTCCTTCTCCTGGCATAGTCAAGGTCCTCTGTCAGTCTCTTAAGGAGTTTCCCTTTAGAGTTTCACTTAATGCAGTAATCTTGTTTTCTTGGTTTAACTTTATCTGCATTTGAGTTGAATCAGCGAATTCGTTACAACAGTATTGGTGATTGATCCTGTTATGATCTCTACAAGTGGTTTTAACTTAATACACAATTTTTTATCAAACTTTTAATTAGAGTAATAGGGATAAGCAAGAAGAAAGTGCCTGTTGAGTGCTGACATCTTAATTCCTTTTTGGTCTTTGTGTAGGTCACTAGAGCCATGGTTGAAGCAAGAAGAAATTTTGAACTTGGGAATTCCTCACTGTCATACACCGAAACGAAATAACTCATTAAGATTTGTGTTTTTTCTTAAATTTTCTGTACACCAAATTCTTTAATCATATCTTTTAACTTTTATACGTAACTTAATTTTGTTTGACTGACATATTCTGGGGTTCGATTATGTTTCATTGATTTCAGGATACAGGTTATAATAATTTTCTTCCAAAGAAGCAGAAGGGTGGCACGGTTATTTTTAGTTGGAGGCCGGAGTGTTACATTTTTTTTAGTTAATTTGGTTATGTTAGTTGGATGTTTAGAATTGTCTAACTTTGATGTTGATGAATTTTAGATGTTTAGCATAAGTTATTGATGTTGTAATTTTAGAATATTTTTTGTGAAAAATTGATTCAATATGAATATTTATGTTTAATATTTTATTTATTAGGGATGAATTTATTAATATCAGTAAGTTTTTTATTATTATGAGACGATACAGTTTAATCTTATTACTGGAATTGTATGTGTATATATTGACGTATCATACGCTTTTATGATATCATGGTGTCAAAAGTTCTATGATACTATAGTATCATTAAAGTATGTGATGGTTTATTGTCGTTAAGCTTCATGATATAAAAGTGTCATTATTTACTGACACTTTCTCTGTGACACTAAATTTAGTGTCATAATTCCCGACCTTCTTTGACACTTTTCTAGTGTCAGAAAAACTTTTTGTGACACTTAATTAGTGTCACTATAGACCATTTTTCTAGTAGTGCGGGTTGCTTCCGTTCAGGATGATTAACAACTCGTTTGCAGGTTTTTGGTTCTATTATTTTGATAACACTAGCAGTGAAACACTTATAAGGGTCAATAAGTCATATGAGTGCAACAAGGTTTGTGTTCATGTAGCCAGTTGTTGTTTTTTTAAGCAAAGTAAATTTTATTGAAATAAATAAACAGTACAATAAGAAGAGGAAATAAAGGAAACAAAACAAAACAAAACAGAGAAAGAAAAACTTAAAAAACTACGCCCAAGAAAATTATCTAGTCTGAGACCTAGTTGTCATGTTGTGGCGCCTTTTATTCTTTTGGGATTTCCTGTAGATTTTCAGTTGTGTATTCAGGTTTTCCGTTGGCAAACAATTCTCAGAGGTAACAAATTTGGATATTTTACAAATCGCTTTGTTGAATTTTGATTTCGCAATATCTGCTGGAGTTTAGATAGGGGGACGACGACCGCTTTCAGTTGCATGTCCCAGAAAGTCGTCAATGTAAAAAGAGTCATCTGATTGGTAAAAATTGTCTGATGCGTCTGAGTATGCCTGAACAAGCCTGGGCTGTTCCACTGGAGTTGGAGACCACTGTTGCTCAGAAAAGGCTGCCCGAATTCTGGAATCAAAAATCAGCTTAGCCAGTTGTTAAAACACTTGAACCAGTGTGTGTAAGCATAGATAAATGTCTAAGGGGGTGGTCTTCATATGAATTGTAGTGGAATTTTTTAATCTATGGTATAATAAAAAAGTCCAGACTTTATATTTTTTTATGAAGAATCATGTTGATTTGCATAAATCCATAGATAATTAAGTTCATAAATCGCTGCCGTCTCCTAAATTCCCTCGGATCGCCACCATTGATCTGCTAGAATCTCACAGCCGTCCGTCTTCTACCGTCATTGCTAGTTCGCTGCCGCCACCATCGGAGTGATCCACCACCAATGAACTCGGCTTAGTTATGCAAAGGAAGAATTTTTGCCACTTTTAATTCCCCGACTATTGTGTTAGTATCACTTTTGGTACTCGACTTTTAATGTTTCCATTTTTAGTCACCGACTATTGTGTTAGTGACACTTTCGGTACTCGACTTTTAATATTTCCATTCTTTGTCACCGACTATTGTATTAGAGACATTTTTAGTTCTGAACTTCAAAGTTTCCCAAATTTAGTCGTCTGAGTATCATCATATTGACAATTTTATATTAGTCCCTCCACTATGACTTTGACACATTAAGTAGATGACTAAAAATGTCACTATTATAATAATTCATGGCCCAAAAGTTTTAAGAAGAATTTCAAATTAAATACGGGTACAAAAAGTGTTTCTAGCACAATAGTCGTGGAGTAAAAATGAAAAAATCAGAATTAAGTACTAAAAGTATCAATGATATAATTGTCAGGAGACAAAAATGGTAAAAACGGGAACTAGAGGGCAAGTAATATATTAATTAATTAAATTATAGATAAATGTAATGCTTTGCCTTTTTTAAAAAAATGAGAAAAGGTGCAAATAAGGTCACATACTAACCAAAAAAGGTCAAATAAGGCCTTATTTAAGAGGTTCTGTCCGGCCGTCGTCATTTGGGGTGGTTCCCGGTCGAATTTTTTGATGAAATTTTTTGAGCATCTTATTCCGTAAGTCTAGTTTACTCATACCAAATTTCAGCTAAAACTTCAATCGGAAAGACATTCAAATGAATTCTTGAAGATAACTGCGCGTTAAAAGCACAGTTATCTTCAAACATTCATTTGAATACCTTCCCGATTGAATTGTTGAGCTGAAATTTGGTATGAGTAAACTAGACTTAATGAATAAGATGGTCAAAAATTTCATCAAAAAATTCCACCGAGAACCACCCCAAATGGCGAAGGCCGGATGGAGCCTCATAAATAAGGCCTTATTTGACCTTTTTTGGTTAGTACGTGACCTTATTTGCCCCTTTTCCCTTAAGAAATTAAAAACTAAACATATGGGCCTACCAAACATTACCAACTTTTACTTTTAAAATATTTTTTTTCCCTCAAAACATTACAACTTTTACTAGCTATTTAGCATCCCCCCCCCCCCCCCCCCCCCCAATCACTTTAAAAAGTGATTTTTCAAAGTACAAGCAATTCCAAACACTCACTTAGATCACATGGTTTTGTTTTCCTTAAATATCCTTAAAACTCCTAACCTCAACAAATCGTATCTCAGATATAACAACTTAGGATGTTTTCTTTTGGACTATTTTCAGTCCTAGACCAGACCAGACCAGACTTCCGTAGTTATAAAATACACAGAGACCAGACGTTTACCAAACCAAACCAGACCAGTTCAGACCAGACCAGCAAATTTCAGCTCAAAAGAAAACATCCTTAATATAAGGTAATATTTACAATTGAAAGTAGTCATCAATAACATACAAGTATAGCATAGTGTCCCTTTTTAATGAGATATATAATAAGAATGTTTTTAAATATTGTAGTTTCAGTCTTAAATTAGACTTAAATATATCAGATCAGACTTAAAAATATCACACGAGATCAGGCCAAACTTCGACAGTTATAAAACACGTACACATTGAATTGTCATACTTGAGATCATAACAGATCAGACTTAAACAGATTATACCAAACTTTGAAAGTTATAATAAAGTACACATTGAATAGATATCTACTTGCAAACCAAACCAAATCAGAGTTTTACAATTTACAGACAAAAATTACTCTACAATACAATATAAAAATAAAAACATCTTAATACAAATAGAGGGAGGTATAAAGCAAATATATGAAAATGATCGATATAAATATCTTTAACTAAATCACTCCCAATTCATTAAATTTGAAATCCTTGCAAGGTCGGAAACGATTCTCTAACATTATATTCACCGTTAATCTTAATTGTGTGGCAATTACGATTTTTTCATTTAGACTATAATTTGCTGGTCTGGTCTGGTCTGGTTTGATTTGGTTTGGTCTCAACTGGTTTGGTCTACTCTAGTAAATGTTTAGTCTCTGTGTATTTTAAAACTGTCCAAATTTGTTTAAATTTGGTCTAATATGATTTGTTTAAGTCTTGTTTGTTCTGGTGTGGGACTCAAAACATTCCAAAAGAAAACATCCTTAATCGGCACTTAGGCCATAAGTCACTTTAATTAAGCAAAGATAATATACTTCGTAATTTTTTTTACTCCAGAGGGGTCTAGGAAAGGGAGGTGGGGGCCTAGAGTAATCATGGCTGAAACTCACTCCATTGAATTTCGAACCCTTATGTGCCTAGCGGGTTTCGAACTCGAGACTTCCCATTAGGCATGGTAACCTCACAATCAGCTGGACTGAAATGCTTCGTAATTATATATAGAGTCCATCTCAGATTAATCTTCATCAATTCATCATAATAATATGACACATGAATAAATAATTATTATTGATAGAATGACAAAATATCACTTAAATTAAACAAAAACTGAAAAACACGACCGTTTTTTCTTGATCTAAAGAATGACTGAAATAACACATTGGCCCGGTCCGTCATCTCCCAATTTGCGCCTTCTTTCTCTGCAATGCACGCATCAATCTAGAGACTCTCTGCACCTTCTTTCTTTGCACCACTGGAGACTAGCCAGAGCAGATACGGAGAGCACAACGATGGCCATCGATCTCCAATGTCGGACCCCTTCCTGCGCCGCAACTACCTCTGTCGTTGCAGTTGTCTTCTCCTTCTCCTTTCTTCTTGAACGCAAAATCTCGTCACCGGCTTCAATGGAACTCGTCGTTGTTAACAGATTTGATGTTTCCGCGGGACAAGCTCGTCGTTGCAGACCTAAAGACGGCGGTGATAGATTTAACTCTGCATGTGAAGGCGGCGACTAGCCGGTTTTAGCGATTGCGGAAACTAGGGTTCAGCGATGGCAGCGGCGGCTAGGGTTCGACGATGGCGATGATGGGGAGGGTAGTTGGGGCTGGTTAGGGGGCTGGGCAGGGTGCAAGGAGTGGGGTGCTTATGGGGCGTGGGCAGGGTTAGTGGGCGGTCAACGGGGAGCAAGGGGTGATGGCATTGCCAGCGGGTGGTGGTGTTGGGGACGGGACACATTTGTCTGAAAAATTCATCGGAAGATTTTCTGATAATCACAGTGACATGTTTTCACGGCGTCAGTGACCTAGACGGTGGTAACAGTGACATGTGCGGTGACGACAGTGACACTGGCGATGACGACAGTGACATATAATAGTGACATTAAAATTGAGCAGTGAAATGAAAATTTGGCACTCACATTATATTTTTGCATATATATAACCTTGTTAGTCACATTTTTATCCTAGTGTAAATGTGATTACATTTTTGGAAAACCCCTATTTGTGGGTCATGGGCTTGTAATAATATGTCTATCAGTTCAAAAAGCGGACGGCTCACACCTAGCTAGGGTTCTCTAGTCCATCTTGCGAAGGTTTTTTGGGTTGGCGATTCCATTCGTTCGACAAGCAGGACTGATCAGAGAGTTTTGGACGAGTTGCACGACAGAATTAGGATGACTGATAGCGGTGTGCAGATCGACAAAGCAAAGCGAGAGGACAAAAGGTGGAGATGGAGGATAACGTTGATCAAAAGGAAGTTGGATTGCTTGCTAAGGCGTATGGGAGAATGACAAGGAAAGATGAGGACGAAGTTTTGCTGGCGGATGCTATGACGTTACAGATTGCGGATGGGATCTGAGCGATAGAGGATGAAGATGATGTGATGGTGATTTGGCCCCTCCTGAACCGTGGCCATGGAAGATCTGTAAGACTAGGATTCCCGCCACCGCCATGGGTCAGCTGATACGTTAGTTTATCTTTTTTAATTTTGTTTTATTTAGGTTTAGTTTTTTAATAAGGAACTCTGTTTTTATCGTTTTGTTTTTTTTGTTAAAGTTCATGATACTAGATTTATTACGATGACTGAGGTTTCTACTAGATTTGATATGGTTAGTGCACTGGTTGGACAGATCTATTTGTTCAGCAATAGCTGCATTAAACTCATCTGGTGGTTAACGATTCGTATTGCTCCTTTATGGGTGATCGTCTCTATGTCTAATCGTAGAGCTATTAGTAGTAGTTGAAAGATGAAGATTGTAGTCTTTATTGATCACTTTCATATTGATATACTGATCCTGATTATAATGATACAATATAGGCATTTCATGTTAAAAAAACCTTCATTCGTACTCTTTGTTATTGCACTTCGGGAATTTAAGGAAGGGATTTCTTATTGCACTCTGGGTTGGGAAAACTGTCTCCCTTTGTACTCTTTGTTATTTTTGTTTGCTTTCTTTTCTTTCCTTGTACTTTTCTTATTTGTCTTTTTAATAAAAGCTCCTTTCTTTGTTAAAAAAAAACCTGCATTCGTGTTATATGCTTGCTTCTATAGGCACACAAAAAGCCCAGGCATACGACTTGCATGTTTTTATTACATGATTTACATCCATAATTAGTAGTAATAACTACGAGTAATTTATTTTCAAATTAAAAAATTGGGGGGGAATGAAAGAACTAATAATAAATAAAGAAATAATTATATAAATATAACCAAAATAAAAGTGGTTTACAAAAATATGATAGTTACTAGAGTAGTAATAAAATCATAGTAATTCATGTTCAAGTTTTGAACTTAAATTACTACAACACTACATTGTAGTAACGAATAGTCATATTTATGTAAATAAGTTTCATTTTGGTAATATTTTTGTAAAAAACCCAATAATAATAAAAGAATGAAGTTATGAACGGGACCAGACAGCAATTCTGATCCTAATTTACTCTCATGACCAAGTAGTAACACGTAAATTTTATGCCCGTGGGGTTAAACTACTTGGCCACCGCCGGAGCAATCATCTCTTCACCTGCAAAGTTCAGCGACCCGCGCGGCCGTTGCCCCCGGGGTTACCACCCGGAGGAGTTGGATTCCTCCATTGCAGAGACGGAAGCAAAAGATAATCATGCCCGACAAGCGCTGAGTTTGACGCCGGAGAGACGTTGACCGCCGCATTCTTTTTCCACAAAGTTGGTGACAACAAATGATGTTTCCTTATCATCGTAGCAACAAAGTTCTTGCCGCCGAGATTATCCAGCAACTTATCGGGGCCGTTGGTGCCCGGGTTCGGGCCCGGAGGGGTGCTCGGAGGCTTCCATTGCAGAGATGGTAACAAAATGCGTTGATAGTCGTCACGAGGAACTAATAATAGTCTGCATGCTTCGTGAGCTTTGAGTAAGATGCTCATCACTAGTACAAGAAGGATATAATATTGTTGACTCATTATTCTTGCTTTCTAAATGTTTTGCCTTAGGCAAGGATATTAATATATAGTGATAGGATACTGTATTATGCACTATAATAAGCTAAGTGTATATAATAATGTGATACGTAGTATAATACGAATTGAAGTATAATGTGCTCTTAAGATGATCGATTTGTAGTTGATAGGTGTATTTTATTTTAAGATAATAATAAGTGTGATTGAATTGGGAGTTGATCGAAAGTAAACTGTCAATTGAGGAGGCCTGCAGGAAGGCTAATTTATAAGCTTTACCCCTTACTTGGTTCAAAGGAGGGAAGAAGCGAGGAAGCGAGAAAAGGGTGGAAGGAAAATGATTTTGACAAAACGTACTCTCTTTCAAAATAGGCCATCATGACTATTTTGAATTCTAAACTAAACCAGATTTAAACATATTAAATCGGACTAGACTTAAACCAACCAAATTATGTCAAATCTCGATAGTTATAAAATACACAACGACAGGAAAATTTTAATCCAATAAAAAACATCTTTAAAATGCAAGCTAAGGGAATGACATGTTTTGGAAGTCATTCACGTTCCTTCATACTTCCTCCATTTTCCTCTGATTCCCTTCAAAATCCATCAAGCAAACAATGCTTTTGGGCTGTGATAATTGTATACTTTAGAATAACATTTGATGGATGGATGAATTAGATCAGAATAGGAGGGCTCGTGTGTTGACTAAATTGAACTTTGACTGAGGGTTGTTCAAAAAGGAATTTCATTTAGAAATTTAGCACACTTACAAAAGTCAGCAACTCGGAAGAAAAATATAACTTTTCTTGATAAACAAACTAACGAAAAATTAAACAGCGACATTGGGGCTTTACCTTGCTTGACGAGCAAACTAGTGACTTTGGCAGATTTTGATAAAGATATGTCAAATTCGTGTCAAAAATATTTTGGTATGTGCTATTTAGGATGTTTTTACTTGGACTGTAATTTGCTGGTCTGGTCTGGTCTGGTCTGATCTGGTCTGGTCTGAACTGGTCTGGTCTGGTCTGGTAAGGTCTGGTTTCTTTGTATTTTTATAACTATCCAAGTCTGGTCTGGTCTGGTCTGGTCTGAACTGGTTTGGTCTGGTCTGGTCTGGACTGGTCTGGTCTGGTCTGGTCTGGGGCAAATTACAGTCCAAGTAAAAACATCCTGAGCATGAAATCATCGGTCAATCCATGTCAAATCCATTATAATTCCGTAATTCTTTGTATGCCACCTAGGTTGTTTACTTTTATCCCATTTGATCTTGTCTCAATTAAAACATTTGTGCATTTAAATGCTCGTTGGGATGAACTTTTTGTGTGTAGTTATAATTTACTTTAAAGAAAAGAGTCAAATAAGGCTTTCTACTATTACGAAATCGTCACATAAGGCCTTGTACTATATAAAGTGTCATATAAATATGTCTGCTAATGAAAAGCAATCAAATGAGTCCTAACGAGCTTTTAACAACCTCGTAATCCCGATTTTAGCGTACATCTGGCTATCTATTTAAAACAGATTATAAGGCTAATGTGAAATATTTAGTCAGGATTAACTTAAATACAAGGCAAAAATAACAACACGTAAGATAAAATCGAGATAAGGAGGTTGTCAACTAGTCGTTATGACTCATCCGATTGTTTTTTATAAGTAGACGTCATTATTTGACACTTTATTGGGTACATGACCTTATGTGACGATTCTGTTATAGTAGAAGACCTTATTTGAACCTTTTCCCTAAAGTGGGTACTTTTTGCGGTGAATTGAATAAATAGTTTGAATTGCAGAGAGTAATAAATTTAATATTATTTTTGAGTTGTTTACATTTTTCACAAGTTCAAAATAAATGGTTTAATAGTTTTCTTAATAAACATTGTTAAGACCCGGGGTTTCATCCTAAAAGGTCAATCTGATAGGAGGAGTCGCTCAAAGCCTTATATAGAGTGTTTAATTGTTTTATAACTTTCCGGTGTGGGACAAATGCTTTAACACACCCCTCAACCCGAACCGGGTTGGACAAT
The DNA here is from genome assembly GCA_945859915.1 of Cuscuta epithymum. NCBI lineage: Eukaryota > Viridiplantae > Streptophyta > Magnoliopsida > Solanales > Convolvulaceae > Cuscuta > Cuscuta epithymum. The sequence goes on along the minus strand of CAMAPF010000955.1, from coordinate 5,835,542 downwards.
ATCGGGGTGTATAAATTAAACGGGCCAAACAAATCTTTAACAATCTACCCTTAATCTTGGGTGCTAAACAAGCCGTCAAACCACAACCGGAATTGACTCTGATACCATGTTAAAACCCGGAGTTCCAACCTAAAAGGTCAACCTGATAGGAGGAGTAGCCCAAAGTCTTATACAGTGTTTAATTGTTTTATAGTTTTCCGATGTGGGACAGATGCTTTAACAAACATCTTTAACAAACATCTTCAGTTGAAGGAATAATAATTTAGATTCGATGATAAAATCGGATTTTGGCAGAATCGGCGAATTGTTAAAAAAGGATGTCGCTTCATTCCTGATAAAGATTTTTGTCGAGTTGTTGAATTTATGAATGGAAGATAGATAAAGTGACGATGAATGAACAAGTTGACTAGAGATGGCAATTTTGACCGATCCGATGGATACCCGCACTGAACCGCCCCGGTCAAAACGGGGAAAACCGCATTGACCGGGTAACGGGTATGGGGCGGGGAATACCCGTTTTGTTTTTATGGGTAACGGGGCGGTTACGGTTTTATACATGACCGCCCCATTACCCGCCCCGTACCCGCCCCGTTTATTTCTAGTTATATTTCTATTACATTTTTTTTTTCTATTACATTTTTATCTATTATTTGTTTCACAACTAATAGAAGATGAGATTTTTCTATTTTCATTGTGTATATGGATAATAGATGTACTAACTATAATGTTTGAATGAGAGTTTATAATAGATCTTAATAGTCTCGTTTGATTATTATCAAATTTTTAGTGATTAATTTTTTCAGATTAAGTATTTTTAGGTTCAAATTAATTTATGTTGTCTTCTTTCTCGTCTTGTAGATATACGAAACTTTAAAGTGGCGTCTAAGTATAGAATCATCTAGGTGATGCCATTTTTCGCCTTTTAAAATATTATTTTTATATTAAAGTATCAATGACTCATTTAATAAATCAATTACCCACGGTTACCCGCGGTTATACCCGTTACCCGTTGGGGCGGATATGGTTTGGGTAAAAATTACCCGTTGGGTAATGGGGCGGTTATGGGGCGGGGAATTACCAAACGGGGCGGGTACGGTTATATGTAAAACCGTCCCCGAACCGCCCCGTTGCCATCCCTAAAGTTGACCAATCTCATTGAATAGAGTTTTGTGAATATAGAGTTCAACTACAGAATTTAAGTGACAACTCCGGTACCTTTCTAAAATATGGAGTACCGTACCTATCATTCATTTGATTGGACCACATCACTTTATCATTTTTAATTTAGATTTAAATAATTCAAGTGATACATTCTCATTGATCCATGTGGACAAAGGTACGGTACCTTATGAGTACCATAGAATCTATCAAAAATTTAATGAGATATTAGTCTAGTTTTTTTTATATAAAATGAATTAGAGAAAGCTTATATACAAAGGTGTAAAAGATAACAAGAGTACTGCAGAACAATCCTTTAATTAATTCTTGTGACTTTTAACTTTTGTTCCGTTTTCTTCTTTTATATAAAGGGAAATTTCCTAGGATAGTGCTAAAATTCAATAAATGAATTTTCTAATCTATGACCTAACTAGTTTTGTGACTTTTGTATAATCGAAAATTCAAAAAAAAAAAAACGTTTATATTTAAATGTTAAATGAAGAAAATACCCTTATTTAAAATATGTGGATTTTGCAATAATTTCGTCCAATTAAAATTACTACACTTTATATTTCGTTACTGTACTGCACGACATTACTACACAATATTACTGCACGACATTACTGCACATCTGATAATAATCACTGCATTTTCGCCTAAATTAATTCTCTTCTCATTCACTTTAGAAATATATTTATAGTTTTTATTTTATATTTTTTTAGATTTAATAATTTAATTATTCTAAGTCTAATTTTGTATATTGGATTTCATGGTGGCATTACTGCTATGCGTCACTGCACTACTGATTATCGTCACTGCACAACAAACTTCCTTAATGCTATTTATATTCACTCATTTATTGTTCATTCTCAATGCTTATGTTCAGTACCCGTGTTCATCACTCTTGTTCACTCTCCATGTCAACAGACCCTAAAAAATGTAAAAACAAGAAAGGGACTACTGGTGCGTGTAATTTCAAGGTGTTTGTATATTTGCGAAAGCTTTTCAGTGGATGACCTTGAACCACGCACCACATCATTTGCTCCAGTGGTATATACCTAAAGGATTCAATGTGTCCCATTGGAGAATTTTCATTTTACACAATTACAAATCCAAAATGTACACCGGTCAAATCAACAATAATGAAGTGAATTCCATCCACGACTTTAGATCGGCAACTTTGCTCCCAGACCGGACATCTGCGGAAGGCGGCGCGAGTGGCGGTGGATTGAGGTTGTCCGGTGAGCAACCCTAGAGCCACCACTTAGGCGAATCCCATCCATGGCTCCAGATCCGGTGAATCCCTTCATGGCTCCAGATCTTATGAATCCCATCCATGGCGGTTTGACGGACTGTAGTGGTTGACGATGCCATGGCACCCAGGCGGACGAACACTTACATTGGCTTCTCATGTAAGCAAAACAGCTTCTGAGTGGGCGATTTTGCTCCCAGGTCGTCAAATGTAAACAACTCAATTAGTAAGGATACTAATCGTTACACAAAGATTACACTCATTGCTACATGTGGTGCGAGAATTGGTGTAATCAAGCTCTTCTTAATAATAATAATAATAATAACCATTTTCTTTTTATTTTAGCTTGTTAAAATTTGTTTACTTGTTTATGGTTAAATATGTATTAGTTTGATACTACCTCCATTCTTTTTCATTTGCAACATTGGTGAGGTTTGCACTATTCACATAGTCTACTTTGACTATATTTTATTTATTAATGCATTATAAATTAATTTTTGAAAGATATTGTTAAGTTTCTCTCATTTTAAATTTTCAAAATGTGAAAATTATAATTTTTTTACTAAAAAGAAATGAAAGATATTAATGATCAAACTTGTGTGTTGGTAAACGTGAAAAGTGGACTGTTGCAACTAAAAGAGGACCATTACTATTTACATAATATTGTGGGTTTGTAAACATGAAACGTGGAAAGTAGATTGTTACTATTCACATAATATTTTTACTCATAAGAAGTACAGTGTATTATATTTTTATGTGTTAGCGGTTTAATAATGATACTATCGATTCTTATATCGATATTTCAAAAAAAAAAGTTACAAAACAAAATCAATATTAGATTAATAGTTCTTAAAATGGTTAATAAGCTTCTTTCATTGAATCGAACCGATCAAACTTGACTTTTTTAAGTTTATCTTGTGTATGATGTATAATCTCCTTGTTCACTTTTATTTATTGTAAAATAATAAAAGGTAAGAATTTAATATTCAAATCTTGCATGTCGAGACCGTCCTAATACCCACTTCTCGACCCAAAACTAGTTCATGATCAGTTGGCCGGTTTGTGATCCTGGGTAAATAATTAGTCAAATCTAATCTAATTCTGGAATCAAATTTATGCGTACTTGTGACAAGTAGAAAATATAAAAATTCACAGAAATATTTGATAAGGAAAAGAAACGATTGTAGAGAATTAATATACTAAAAATGAGTTAAAAGTCCATGAGAATCCATAGATTTAGAAGTCAATGAGAACGAATTGAAGTCTGAATACCCTTGACATTTTTAGATTGACATTTTAGACTTCTCAAATGTAAAACAGACTGTCTAATGCAGACTGTCTAATGCGTTAGAAGCCAGTCAGCGAGGCGACTCTCCCTGGCGGCTTTACCGTTTCTAAGGTTTTGATTTTCCGGCCACAGTCATCTGGCTATTTAGTGTCCGGCGTGGGTGCTTATTTGTTTACTCCGTTGTGGGTTAATTGCGGAGTGGTTTTTTTTTCATCACCTCCTTCGGCGAAGTGCGGTTGTCTGGTGGCCAGTATGGTCGAGCAGGGCAGCAGGCTTCGGACGAGAATAAAGGGTGTTAGATCTCCATCGAGTTTGTGCGGTTAGGCTTGGCAATCGGAATACAGTGTGAGGCGATAGCGACGGGCAAATTCCGAAAGCAGATCAATGGCGAACAAAAGGACATGATGAATGGGTGATGGATGATGAGGAAGAAGAGGCGGCCGAGTCGGAGGATAACCGCTTTGGGGCGTCAACAATTGTGGCAATGGTCCAGCCTCCTCCAGAACCACCGCCAAGGGTTGAACGAGGTGCTAGGGTTCAAGAAATATAATTTACTTTGCTTGCTTTGTTTTTTCCATGTTTTTTTCATGTTAAGACTCTAGAACATAAATCAGGTGATGATGAGTCTAGTTTGCCAGTCATTGGCTCAGGTAAGCCCAATTCAGGATCAACGAATCTGGTTGCTTCATTTGAGGTGACAATTTCTAAGTCTGATTCAAGGGCGGACACTAGACATTGGGCTTTTTGTCTGATTGTATCTGGTATATGTCTCTCTTATTAATATAAGCCACCTTCTTCCAAAAAAAAGTCTAGATTGAATGCACCTACATTTTTTTAGATTTTTAAAAGTTTACATTAAATACACAACTTCTACCATCTATGAACTTTTAAATTTTTCCCACTAATTCCCTATATACTATACACCCTTAAAGTGTGATGTTTCACATTACACGAAAAAATAGTCTAGAGGGTGAATACTAACTAGTAGTTTTTTTAGTTACCCAATTTACTCACAAATCTTAATTGGAGAAAGGAAAGACAAATCACATTTTGAGTCGCATTTGGTTTGGGCGGAGTTTTGGTCTATATGATTCATGAAATAGAGACATAAAAGTTAAATGTATATTTTCATGTTATCACGATGTATGTCACACTTGTATGGTAAACTACTCAACTTTAAACAGATGTAAATAATGCATTAAAAAAACATGTGAGAATTTTGTAAATTAGTGAACTTTTTATAAATGTGATAAAGAGCACTGCCTTAATAGAAAAATGAGACGTAACACTAAAAAGTAAGGGTTTGTTTATTAGCTAATGCATTTTTCAGTTTTCTTTCTTGTTTTCCGTTCTCTAATTTTCTGTTTTCATTTTCCAATTTTTCTATCTCCAATTTTCAGTTTTCATTTTTGAGTTTTAATTTCCATTTTCAAATATGAAAACATGGTCATCAAATTTTTTCCCCTAATTAAGTGACTGACAAGAAAGCCAAAAGTATGGTGCCAATCCGGAACCGAACCTAGTACAACCCTGGTAGGGTACCAGGTTCCATGTATAAGAAAGCCAGGACCAAAACCGACCGGTCCCGGTCGATCTCAACGGTTACTTTGACTAATTCTTTTTGCGTTTCCCTTTTGGATGACAACTCAACGACTCTTTTAAAACTATTCAATTTAAAAAATATGATTTCAAAAATCAAGACTGAAGCGCTATATCATTGATCGGCCCGGATATAGACCACCTGGCTGTTGACGGGACCGGCCCAGGACCATCTGAATGTTGATCGGACCAAACAAAGACCGCCGAGTCATTGGCCGGACATGACAGGGACTGCCGGGTCGTTGACTGGATAGGATGCGGACCGCCGAGTCGTTGACTGAACTGGACGGGGACCTTTGAGTCACTGATCAGACCGAATCGGAGTGGGACTGCCCGACCATCAACCGGATTCAACAAGTACTGGCTGATCATGGATCAGATTGGGACCGCCACGTCATCAACTGGACCGGGACCGCCGGGTCATCGACCAGACCCGACTTGGGCCGTCAGGTCATCGATCGGACCGGGATTCCTAAACCTTCAATTGGACAATGATCACAGATTCGTTGACCGGACCAGACCATCGGGTCATGGACCAGACCAGATAGGGACAGTCGGGTTGTTGACCGGACCGGAATGGAATTTACATCGGAGTGGGACCGGATCCACCACTAGGTGTAAATATGCAAATTCATTGCAGCGACATTGCAGTATACACATTTTCTAAATTTGGAAAACTAGTAAAACTCCCTTCTCCATTCCAGGAAAACAGAGACGTATCTTTTTTTTTGTTTTCGAAAACGATTTGGTAACCGCATTTTTTTTTCTTTCTCCAATTTCCAGCAAATATTTATGGTAAACGCGTTTTCTATTAACCTGTTTTTCTGGAAAACTGAAAAATATCTCTGTTGATAAAGATGTCCTTAATATTTTTCATTTTACACCTTTTAAGACAACTTTTTATTTGATCTAACACCTTATACATATATGCCCACGTTCAATCCCAAAATATCTACTCCCTGATTGTAATACACTAGATTCTCACCCGCGCGATGCGCGGGATATTAAAATGTAATAGCGATACGACATTATTTGTAAATGTTATTTGGTTGAGTGAAATGAAAGCAAATTGTCATACACTTAACACGTATACTAAATTATTATTAAAGATCAGATAACGAAGACTCAGAGATAGGTAGTAAGTATGTTTTGGAATAAGCAGGAAAAAGTAAACGTTAACAGGATTTCACAAACTACACATTACGAAAAACTTCCTTATAAACTACATTGGTGGTATGGTTAGTTGATTGACCATCTTCATCGCAGATTAATATCTTCAGACCCTTAGGATTTGTTACCCTTGACACTGCAACATACAACTAACCATGCGTGAAGACCGACTTTTTCAATAAAAGTCCAACATGAGACAAAGATTGTCCCTAACTTTTATTTATAGTCGTCGCATAAGAGGTCATGACCGGAAATTGTCTTCTCTGAAACTTGAACGATATTCTTGAATCCGAAGGAGTTAAGCTTAACCTCGGAATGACAACTTCATGCCCGACAAATTTTCCGCCCATAATTTTTGCCCCTAAGATATGATTTCCAAGTCTTGTAACAATTAACCTTGTTCCATTGCAAAGCCCTATGGAAGGATCAATATTCCTTAAAAGCATTACTGGAGTACCAACCTTTAGGGTTAACTCATGGTTTGGAACTCCGGATGCACGTATTTTGTTCAGAAACTCTGGAGTATGCAAATCAGCCAGAAAATCGGCATTCGAGTCTGACTTGCAAATGCTATCTGAACTTAGATATGTCCTTGACTCTTCATTAACATTCATAGAAGTCATGTATTCATTAATTGCATCGACAACATCAAGGGTTGGAGCTAAAATTGCACGCTCTTGCAAGTAAGTCGGGTCATTGACAATACTCTCAAAGTTTAGGTAAGTGCTTTGGACAATAGTGGCAATGGGGTCGCTTCCACACTCTAGCAAAAACTCGTTTGGAATCTGAACATTTGCATAACCATCATTATCTTCCCCAGCAATCCCGTCCCCTAAACTCGTAATCCACTTAGCAAACTCAAGCAAATCTTCATACTCACGATCATCAGTCAACGATTGCAACCTCATATTTTGTGTCAAACATAATACCAAGCACTCATGCCAAATATACGAAGAATTAATCGTGGCATTCACAATGTCTTGTCTAGTACCTTTAGTAACGACGGGTAAAATTTGTCTGAAGTCTCCCCCGAAGACCACTGTTTTCCCTCCAAAGGGTTTTTCGGCACTATTTGAATTAGTAAATCTCAAGATGTCCCGCAAACTTCTATCTAAGGCTTCGAAGTAATACTTATGCATCATCGGCGCCTCATCCCATATGATCATCTTGCATCGAATTATCAATTGAGCCAGTGGACTACCTTGTTTGATGTTGCATGTGGAGTTTTCATTCGGGTTGATTGGTATTGCAAAGCGTGAATGCGCCGTCCTACCACCCGATAACAACAAAGCTGCTATGCCGCTCGAAGCAACATTTAAAACAATTTCTCCTTTGGACCTCAAAGCAGCCGACAACGTCTTCCACACAAATGTTTTCCCTGTACCTCCATAACCATATATAAAGAACACCCCACCATTATTTTGTTCAACAGATTGCATAATGGTTGTGTACACTCGACGTTGTTCATCATTGAGACTTTGCATGCATCTGTCGTGCTCTTCACGCAAGGCAGCACGATCATACTGTAACTCGTCAAAAATAAGCCTGTTCTGATACATGGTTGCATCACTTATCGTTGGAAATGGCATCGATGGATATTCCTTTAAAGTCCTACCAATTCTCCTTAACATCATTTCTATTTCAGTCAATGCATAATTCTTAATCTCAGCCTCGGTCAACCTCAAATCTGATATTACATGCATCAAAACAGTAATATCAAATAGCATGTGTAATATATTATGTATGGTTTTGAATATGAATACATACATATATATATATACATGTTTGTTTGCAAAGATATATGTATGTGTAATATATGAACTGTTTAGTACTTGGATGCATTAAGGCTCTTCTTTGCCTGTGTAGAATGTCATCTGACATAAATGTCCAACATTTTCCCCACACATATTTTGGTCTACTCATTGTATCAGCTGCTAATAAAATGACAAACAACTTTCTGAGTAACCATGCAGTAGCCCAATAACTACCTTCCGAGAATCCTTCAACGTACTCCTTGTCATCGTCCAACAACCCTAACGCGAAACACACATCGCGGTATGTATTATGAATAATTCCATCCATAGTTCTAAGATCATCATAGCTTGTAGCCCCACGCCTCAAATTAAGGACACATCGCAAATAATAAGCTTCTCCTGATCCCGGAGGCACATACATTAGACGACCTATTGCAAACCCCTGCTTCCGAGGTTGCCATTCTCTTGTTTTGGCTTTCCAGACAAACTTTTGAGGGAATTCAGCATAAGTTAAATCCCTTGCCTCGGGGTACTCGGCATTTGCTCTCATCCATGCAAGAAACATACTCTCCTTAACAGATTCTCGCAACACAACTTCACTTACTGTTGCACCATCTTCAAAATAAACATACTGCTCATTGCGGAAGTGAAAGCTAAAACGTTAAACACTTGGATTCTTATACTGAATTCTGAATCCAAAAATTATCCACATTGCCTCACATGGAGAAATATACCGACAATCATAGTACATTTTTATTTCATCAACAGGTTTCTCAGTGTCATCTTTATCTGTTGTTTCATAAAATCCTGCCGTGACACGATCACATTTCCTTTGTTCACGTATTTGAACAAATATTTTATTGACCTCGATTGATTGCACCATTCCACATTAAGATGAGCACCGTACCTCATCAATAATGTTCTGTTGTGAGGCACAACGTATCTATTGTCAAGTGGTGTTTTTCCTTTGACAATTGTTCTTCCATCATTCCGCTTCCTATATTTAGGATAACCCTCTTCATCAACGTTAGTTTGCTCGTTGAAGTTCTTTGGGAAGTGCTTTGAACATTTCGACTGAACCATGCAAGGGGCATTCCTTGCATCACTGCCACAGGGTCCGTGCATCATATGTGTGCATACAGCTTTAAAATAATCAGGATCAGCCCCCTCATCAGGTATTTCAGCTGAAATTATGCGGTCAATGTCTGCTGGAGTCGGGAATTTGTCTGCATTCCCCATGAACAATAGAATATGAGCATGCGGTAGCCCACGCTTTTGGAATTCGATCATGTAAATCACTGCGAGGAGTCAACATAACAATTATTATTGTATTGCACACACACAAAAACTTATATATCTGTGTATTTATAAAAAGCTACACACGTGATATTTGATATACCTGCTCGAATTTGTCTGAATACCTTACTTTGTCTTACGTATTTGATCAGGTCATTCAACTTCATCTTAAACACTTGACAAATTATATCTGGACGATCTTCGGGATTCAAATTCCTTGAAGAAAGGAATTTATTAATTTCAGGCCATCTTGGGTTACACGTGAAAGTCAAAAACAGATCTGGGTACCCTGCCCACCGACATATACTCATGGCATCCTGATAATTTCGAACCATGTATCGAGCGCCCCCAACGAATGGCGGTGGAAGGACAACTCGCTTACCCTGTGTTGACGCATCCCTCTCACCGCTTAGCAAAGCATCTGATAGGCCTTTCTACATTTCACACCGCAGTTCTTTTTTATGGGTTCTAATATACATTATCCTTGATGACTTAACCATTGTGTATCCATCAACTGTGAATTGTTGGAATAGTCTCCTACTCTTAAAGATGAAAGAATCATCGGTTGCTCGCTCATGCAATTTGTAAGCAAGAAACTCTCTAATGCTCACACTCTGTCGACCACACGTGTTTGACGATTTCTCATCAGAAAAGGCTATATCCTCCCTGTACCCATCCTCACCATATGGAAACAAAAGCGGATATTGCAATCCCAAATACGTTGGATTTAACTCATTTATTCTTTTCAAATACCCTCCTTGAGTTTCAACCATAATATCTCTTTGCCCAAGTGATTCATCAAAATCACCCACCACCAACGCTGCGACCTCAGAAACTGTGGGTAAATTATAAGTTCTGGCATCCTTGGTTCTCATCCCTATACATTTACATCTTGGGTGTCATATATATACAATTGTGCAAATTTTGGCACATTTCCTTCCTGGGGCAGCAAACTCCCAATGAGGTGATAATTTTGTCCACTCAGTTTAAAGATTGGTGGTGATCCACCCTTGTTCAGTGTTCTATCTACCCTTCCTCCCATGGAAGTGAACGAAAACATGATGTTGTACGAACGAATGTTTTCCTGGAAATGCCTAGCAAGTGCATCCGTCCCATGAATGAACTGTTGTAGTTCCAAAGGCGGCTCCTTTAATTTTGGTAGTTTAATTTTTCCTTGACTGCAACACAAAGAATACTTCGGGTCCTTTTTTGAGGAAGTACTAACAATTCTTTCTTCATACCAAAACAATGCCCCGCAAGACGCACAACTGTGTGACGGGTCACCTATGCTCCAATATTCCGCATTGATCGGGTCTGTGATGAATTTAAAATACATAAGCTTTGACATCGTAACAATCCAATTTAAACGCGGTCTTATGCAAGTTAGAATATGGTTTCATTTGGGATAACAAACATGATCAGACCTTCAACCTCGTGCTCTTGGTGGGGCAAAACATCATCTTCTTGTCTTGATGCTTCTTGATGCTCATGATGAATAGCCCAAGATTCAGATATATGATTTACAACTGATGATTCCTCACTTGGAAACCCATTAAATGGCAAAGAACGAACTACATTTCAAAATTAGGTATAATGTCATAGGACCATAAATTCAAACTAATAAAATCATCTATAGCCACTATAAAATAATAATTATATAACGTAATAACATTTACCGCCTTTTTTGGCACGCTGCGGTACATGTTTCGTGTGATTTGGGTCACTATTTTCTGCCCAAGATAAAACACATAGACAACATATTCAAATTCATTATATATTTAAACCATATTAAATAAAAATTCCTTAATAACAAAAGAATTGTAAAAATTAAATTTCTTTATACCATAAAAATTTAAAACAAAAATCATACTTATAAGATTTATAATGAATAGTATATATAATATTTATAATTTAGAGCATTTATTTATAAGAGAAAATGGAAGCTAATAATCCAACCTTTTAGCGGTCTTCTTTTAATAGTCCCACTTTTTCGTTATTCATGAATAAACCAACCTTTGCACCTCATCTTCATTCACTGGTCCCCGACCGGTTGATGACCTGGTATTCCAGGTTATTTTCTTGGAATGAAGATGAGGTGCAAATGTTATAAATTCCAAGTTATTTATAAGCTTTATAATAATTTATAATATTTATAATAATATATAATAACATAAAAGGCTCAAATGTAAATAAAATCAGCCCAAACCACCTATAAAAAATTCCAGCCCAAAAGAACCTATACATAACCTATTAAAAAACCCACCCCATGGACATGTTTTCGGCCCAATAGAAACAAAACCCAGCCCAATCACACTATTAATGCAACCCAACCACAAACCCTAACCCGCCCTATATAATAACCATTACCCACTGGATAAAGACTTTATCCTTCGACAATTCTCTCAGACCTCGTCCACAATCTGATACTCTACACTCTTCGTATTTCATACCCAGCTCACCGCAATACCACCTCTTCTGCTTGAACTCTAGGACGAACAATGTGTACATCGACTGAGCAAATGCCTTCCAGCGTTCTTACAGTCTTTGATTACGACGGTGAAGTCTTATTTGACCAACCCTACGGATAACAACTCTAAGTAATGATCTAAACTTCTCAGATCTGTTTCATTTTTTCGTTCTAATGCTATTTCCCCTACTTTTTATGATTTTTTTGTTCCTCTCTATCCAACAATGGCTGAGTGATTATAAATGATCTCAGAAGTCGTAGTGTTTTATAAGTTATACTTGTATGCGATGCATATAGATCTCAGATCTGATATTATTTCTTCAATCTATATAGTTTATTTGGCTTGCATCTCAGCGGCATGATGTTGTCATGCACTTCGAAAGGCCGTTTTTACATAATTAATTGTGATCTGTCAATGACATTATCTCCGAGTGATTATTACGAAAGGATCTCGGAGCTGTGGTTGCCTGGACAGATCTGTTGTTTTATTAAATCTACTTACGGTTGATATACCAGTTTTTGGAGTTTAATTTGGTTTATGCGTCGTTGTCATTTATGGAGTTTTCCAATTCAGTTCTTTACATCTACGAACAGTTGTTGTCTATTAAATAATTAATTGGTGTTTTTTTATCATGAATGATATAAGTCTGTTTTCTTATTATAAAATATTGACGATATTTAAGAAAAAGTGTTTCTGAGTTCTGTGTTATGAGCCTGTCGACTATGTGACTAAACCTGTTTCTTAATCATTTTGAAAAGTATGGATACGAAACACTAAGTGTATATTATCTTTCAAAATTTTTGTATCCTGTAATGGACTTTTGATCCATTTTGACACCCAAACAGTTTTTTGTGTGTGATGTGTACCAGTATTTTGAAAGACTGCTGAGCCCACCATTTTGTCAATATTTTAAACAACACGCTTCTTTAAGCATTATTTGGTAAGGCATGTTTCAGCGAAATCATAAATGCATATTTAACTACTTTTCAGTACAAATTTAAAAACCTATTTTTATTTTAAAATATACAACTACCTTTGTTAGTCAGGTCTTCAATGCTTCTTTTACGGTTGATTATTGTGCTTTTGGTGATCCTCTTCATCGAAGAACTGTTTTTAAACCAAAACGACATGGTGTTAATTCAGCTCCTGGAAGACTGGAATACTTTTTGCTTATACTAAGATATTTATTTCATATTTTCAGTTTCATAAACAAATTTCCAGGCTGGTTCAATTTGGTATTTCTAGTTTTCATGGCCCATCCCATAGGACTGTCAGATGCCCTACCAGCCACCAAAGTGGCCTTCGGAACTGCGTGGTCTGGCAGTCCGTTGGCCTGATAATTTGAAACACCAGATCACCATTGATCCTTAATTGTCTTCATCTCAGCTAATGAGTAATTTCTTATGGTATACATGTGCATCCAAATTGGTTTTATGAACTTTTTTATGATATTACATTACAACAAACACTGAAACATCTGTCAAATGCATCAATTAAAAATGAAACACAGAAACTTCAAAACTGCATATGCATACAACATTGAACATCGGATTTCATAAAGCATGACATGGTCTGCATAAAGCATACCATGGATTACATAGACACATCAGACCAGTTTTAGGAATATAACATGGAATGATCATACTATCCACACAATTAGCAAAAATCTAATCTGTTTTGCCCTTTTGCATATCCAGCAAAAACAGATGCATATGATGGATAGTCTACCCGGGGGGTATCTTATCCGAAGGGTTATTGCGGAAATAACTAGAGAGAAGTCAGAGCAAATAGGAGGAGAGAGAGTCGATTTTATTAAATGAACTCGGGATGTGGAGCTGAGATGTAGATTCTGTTTTACAAGGAGAAATGGGCTGCTATTTATAGCAGCAATAAATGCGATGAGGGGACACGTGTCAGTAATCCAACGGCCGAAGGGTCACATCAGCCGGTTGGCACCGGCAGTGGTACGTTCACCGCATTGAATGCGGTTGGCGGATGCGACGTGGCATTAAATGTGGTTGTTGGCTGTCTCTAAAAGGAATCTTCGATGATTGAGCTAGTCCAGCCGAAGGCTCCTCGTGTAGCCGAAGGCTTGGTTCAGCCGAGGGCTTCCCCTGGTGCCGAGGGCTCAATAGTGCCGAAGGCTAATGTTCTCGCCCGTTTTCTCCCAGTAGCTTCTCACGCCAGAGAAGGCTATTCTGAGAGTTTTGGAGCCTTCGGCCAAGGAGGCCGAAGGCACCCCAGTGTGTATTCTGGGCTACTTTGAAGCTTGGGCCGTTGTATTTGGGCCTGAGATGTCCTCTGGGCTCAATGGACTTGTGTAGGAGAAGTAGGAGTCTATGGGCCGGGGGTTCTTGGGCCATATACTCCATCAGGAGTCCCTCACTCCTTTTGCCGAAAGGTACTTTGAGGGAAAAGGAGTAGATGCACTGGTTCTTCCGGAGGCTTCATCATTTGGTTGGGCGCCTTTGCTTGAGAGCTGCCTCCTGCTTATTGCCGAAGGCTTCCCTCAGTCCCTCACATGCCGAGGGTTTTCTGAGAAAAGCACAGATGCATTGTCTGCATGTATTGTGATGTTTGCCCGGAGGCCGTATGCGTCAATTGTAAATTGTTGCATGAAGAAATTTTTGTTGTGTATGATTCCCGAGGGGTGTATCCCAGTCCCCCACTCCTTTAGGCCGAAGGCAAGTTCGGGCTGAAGGAGTCACGTTGTGTTGATGAGTTCCCGAGGGGTGATGAAGGCTTATGCTGCTACGGCTCGAAGGCGTTTGGTGGAATTCGCTGTCCGAAGGCTGCGGTGAGTGAGTAACCGGGGGCTATCGTTCGGGGGCATCCCAGTGTTGCCGAAATACAGTCGTTGTAATATAGCCGTTGGGAGAGGGGCACACGTGGTATGCTCCCGTTGGTTGAAGGTGGGCGGGTGCCATCCATTGGTTGAACCGGCGGCCCGTAATGATGGCCTTTTCAAATCGAGGCCCAGTTCTCGAGGCTGAAAGCCTATATATACTCCAACTTCGAACTCATTTGGTTTGTGCGTTTTAGAATTGAAGCGAAGCTCTGCCAAAATTTCTAGAGAGATAAAGTATTTCCTCCGATCAAACCCTAAGCCACAAGGTCAGTTCTTGCTCCGTTCCTTACTACCTTAGCATATTTTGCTTCTTTTCCCTTTGATCTTGTGTTTAGAGGTGTTAGGATAGCCCTCGGTAGGAACACTTAGGTAGTCTCCCTCAGTCACACTTCTCTTCCCTCAAAATCATGTCCTCTCAAAGCGATTCCCAAGATATCTCGGGGGAGCCGTCGGCACAACAGGAAAGCTACTCGGACGTGGAGTCCTCGAGTGCGCAGTCCTCGGCGAACAATGATTCAGCGGTTGCCGAGGAAGTTCAAAATAACCTTCGCACTGAGCTGGAGGCGGAGGAGTTCGAGCAGGTTGTCGAAGATGAAGAAATGGCCCTCGCCCTTCAAGTAGCTGAGGAAGAAGAAGAGAAGGAGAGACAAGAGGTCACAATTGCTGTCCTCCCGCTCCGTGGTGCCGGCGAGGCGAGCACCTCCCGGCCACTAGATCCAGAACCCCTCAGCGTTGCCGTGGGGAAGAAGAGGAAGAAGGCGAAGGTTTCTCAGAAGAAGAAGAAGCAACCTGCCGCAGATTGTGGGAAGCCCGTGGGGATCCCCGAGGGACACTCTTGGCTGAATACAGCCGCCCTCGCGCTTAGGTCGAGGGCTGACCGGGCAGAGTGCTACGTTACTCAGCTGCATGTGGGCCCCTCGGCGGAGGTGATTGAAGCGGGGCCCAACGATCTCCTCTCCCAGGCTCCCGAAGGATGTTTCGCCGTCCATGTGCTGTCGGTATCCATGGGCCTCCGGTTCCCGCTGCATCCTTTCCTTCTCGAATATCTGAGATACGTGGGTTTAGCCCCTTGTCAGCTCACCCCAAACAGCCACTCGTACATTACAGGCTTCCTTCAGCTTTGCCGGGCCCGCGGGGTAACCGCGACCCTTGATCTATTTTTTCAAAGCTTCAACTTGTGCCGGGGGGGACATACCAACTCCGAGGGGTTTGCAAACCTGCAGCAGCTTGCCCCTTGGAGGCTTTTTGATGATGTGCCTTCGTCTCACAAGGGGTGGAGGGACCGGTTCTGTTATATCAAGATGGCAGAAAACCCGTTTCCGGGGGAACTGCGCAACCACTTCCGGCGGCATCCGAAGGTGGGAAGTGCCGCTCTTCAGAAGGAGGGGAAGAAGATTGCTGCTTTGCTGCCGGGGGCCACAAAGCACGTGACAGTCAAGGACTCTACTCTCCCGGAAGATTTGCTGGCCTTAGGCTTTCGGCGTTATCGCTTTCTGGGTGAAAAAGACGAACAGTACCCCGTCCTCGAGAGAGCCCTCGGTAGCATTGGAGGTGGTTACCGGAGGGTCCCGTTTTTTGTACTTAGGGTTTTGTAGTTTCCTTATTTTCTTTCCTTTGTGGTTGACCCCTCTGGTCTGACTCTGTTGTTGTTTTGCAGGTGTAAGCATGGATGTCTCTAACTTCGCAGCATTGAAGAAGAAGCTGGCCAAGGAGCCGAAGAAGAAGAAAGAGACGGGGGTTCAGAAACCCGTCGATGAATTCTTCGAGAGAGAGGGGGCCACTCGGGTCCCGGAGGGTGAGGGACCCTCAAAAGCTGTTGGTGCCGGTGCCGGCGCCGGGGGAGCCCAGGCGGAGCCCAAGAGAAAAAATGCCGGGAAGGGCGTGATGCCTCCGGAGAAGAAGAAAAAGAAGGGGGGCCCTGAGAAGAAGGACGCCCCCCTCGTCATTGTCGAAGAGCACTCCTCCTCTTCTCCCTCAGCAAATGCTCTTCCTCCCCCCGGGGACCAAGGCAACAACCTGGCCTGGCCCCAGGATGATGTGCAGTTCTCCATCACCAAGGGAACTGCCATCATGCATGGCACCCTCAACCCGAGGGAGTTCCTAAAGGGTGCCACGCCCCCGACTGACAAGTCGGTGCTCTCGAGGGCGAAGGATGACGCCCTCAGTGCCAAGGTGCTCCAAGCCTCCGTCACTGTAAGTTTCTCTCTTAACTTTTGTTTAGTTGATGGGCCTGGCGTATTTTTAGCTTACCAAGCTGATCATTGCTGTATGACGGTTTTGGTTTGCAGGCTGCCCTCGGGCTTGGGGAACTGCTCCAGAGGATGGAGCAATACCAGGTGTAGAAGTTGCAGGCTGATGAAGCCCTGGCGGAGTCTCGGCGACAGCTCCAGGAGGTCCAAGAGTCCCTCCGGCGGGAGACGGAGGCGTTCAACTCCATCCTCGAGAATAACAAAATAATCGCCAGGGCCGAGGGGAAGGCTGACGCAGAGAGGGCCGCTGCCGAAGCCGCCAAGGTTGCCGCCGAGGAGGCCGAGGCAGCCAGGAAGGAAGCTGTTGCCGAGGCTGAGAAGAATGCCGTCGATGCCTTCGTTGCGGATGGGTGGAAGGCGGAAGATCGAAGGGCATGGGTGGAGTCAGTGGTGGAGGCCTCGGTGGACGAATGGACGAGGGGTCCGGGTGCCATGTGGCTAGCCCAGAAGGGCAAAGATTATTATGATGGCGGCGAGTTCTTTACTCAAAACCTCATATACAGGAGGCTAGCCAGGCACTTCAAAACTGAGCCGAAGGATTTTGACCCTGCAATCTATGGTCTCCCCCCCCTGCAACCGGACGTAAGAGCTCCACTCCCCGAGGGCGTAGAGAGGCCAGATCTAGAAGATTCTGAGCTGATGGGCGAGGGCGATGATGAAGGAGCCGAAGACGATGCGACCTCGAGGCCGAAGGAAGATGCCGCCAAGGATGCGTGAACTTAGAATTTCCTCAAGTATAAACTCCTGTAATAGTTCATAGGTTTTCAGCTTCGGCCATGCCTTGTAAACAAACATCTTTTGCACTTTAAAATGTTCTTGTTGATGAATGATTGTGCCTCCGGGCTTTTGTGAATGAATGTTTCCTTCATCTTGAACTTGAATGTATGCCCCTGTTCCTCTTTGTGTTTGTGTATGAATGAATGTATGTTCTCCTTTCCCCTGCCTGGTTTTCCGAAGGCCAAGAGCTTGTGGACTTAGAAAATTTTTTAAGTGAAACCAGACCAGGACCCTTCGGCTGTAAAGTAGAATTTGCCGGAGGCTCGTGATTGTGGACTTAGAAAAATTTTCTAAGTAAAATTCCACCTCATGTCTTCGGTGATGAGTCATAGGGATTGCTTCCGGGTTGTAGCAATAGGACCGAGGGCTAAGGTGAATCAGATCTAGGAAATTTCCCAAGTGAAGTTGCCTCCAATGCCTCTGGGAAGCTTGGAATCCTTTGTTTAGTAGTGTAGGTTTTGGCTACTGCCAAGTAGTTTGGGAGGCCATCGATCATGAGTCTGTAGGTGAAGAATTGCCCTCCCGAAGGGTCCGCACCTGCGAACTTAGTCATTTTTCACGAAGTT
Organism: Cuscuta epithymum; assembly: GCA_945859915.1. NCBI lineage: Eukaryota > Viridiplantae > Streptophyta > Magnoliopsida > Solanales > Convolvulaceae > Cuscuta > Cuscuta epithymum. The sequence continues at coordinate 5,817,117 of CAMAPF010000955.1, read as the reverse complement.
TCAATAGGTGCTGTAGTGAATCCTTCGAGTGTAGGAACTTCCTGAGCCCCAGGTGCATATGGTTGCCGGTGCCTTCGAGATTATGGACTTAGTGAAATTGTGAGACTTTGTTTCCAACAGATCTTGTGAGCGGCCCCCCGGTTTGAATGAGTCGGGTGGCATTCTGCCTTCGACATGAATCCTCCGGTTTGTGTACATATAGTACTCCGAGGCCTCACGTAGTGAAGCTTTTGGCTATGTAGCCAGATGATTCGATGTTGAGAGATTTTCTTGCGCATTTGTAGCAGCCTTCGGCAATGTATATCCGAAGTGTTGAGCCTCCGGGGAGAATAGTATCCGGGGAGTTCCTTCCCCCCTACACTTTTTTTTTTTTTTTTTTTTTTTTTTTTTTGATGGTGTAGGAGAGGCATCTAGAAACTTGGTCTCTAGGAAAGGCTTGGCCTATATGGGAGGCAACGGAACAAACCGTTGGCTCCCCCTTCGGGAATGACCTTCCGATATCCCGAAGGGTTTGAGGGTCGTTTCCTCGGCCCGAGACATCGTCTGTTGCCTGCTTCCCCTTGGGGGATAGCACGGAAAGCGCCTCGGTTTTGAAAGTCGTCCCCTCAGCCCGAGACATGGTCTGTTGCCTGCTTCCCCTTGGGGGATAGCGCGGGGAGCGTTTCGTTTGTGGAAGTCGAATCCTGGGCCCGGGACATGGTCCGTTGCCTGCCTCCCCTTGGGGGATGGCGCGGAAAGCGTTCCTGGGAAGGGTTTTTATTTGTGTGTGGGACACAAATAGCCGGGGGCACTTGGTACCAGCCGGAACCGAGGGGTGTTGCACCCCCCGTTTTTTTTTTTTTTTTTTTTTTTTTTTTTTTTTTAGGAGAGTATGTAAAAGTATGCATAATGTATGCATGGTTGCGTCCTCGTGGGGTACGGCTTAGTGAGAAAACACTAGGTGTTTTCAAAGAGTGATGGGGGTAACCCCTACACTTGGTACTTGGTACCTGAATTGTCGTTCCCCCTCGTGAGAGGGAGAGGCCTTGGGCCTATTTTGGTGAAGCGATGAGGGCTTGGCCACTCATTTGTAGGATAGAAGGGGGGGCCTTGGGCCGTTTGTACGATATGCAGGTGATGAAGGCTAGGCCTTTTGATTATTCTTCAAAAACAGATGGGGCCTTGGGCCACTGATATTTATACTCGCTGAGGGCCTGGCCGCTCACGCCTTATTGATAGAACTTGACAAGGTGGTGCACATTCCAATGTCTAGGAATCTCTGTCCCATTAGGACGTTTTAATTTGTATGTTCCCGGTTTGATGATGGCTGAGACAATGTAAGGGCCTTCAAACTTGGGCGCCATCTTCCCTCCTTCGGTGGGTAGACTGGCCTCCCTTCGTCGGAGGACGTAGTCACCCACCTGAAATTCCCGGGAGCGGACCTTGGCGTCGATGTATCCTTTGACTTGTCTTCTATAGTTTTCGGCCCTGAGGAAAGCTTGCTCTCGGCGTTCCGAGATGAGATGAAGGTCGAGGGCCATGTTTGCGTCGTTGGCCTCGGGCTCATATTGTTCCACCCTTCGGGTAGGAAGGGTAACTTCTGTTGGAGCCTTAGCCTCAAAGCCATAGCATAGGGAGAAGGGTGTTTCGCCTGTTGCACGCCGAGGGGTGGTACGGTAGGCCCACAAGATGTTGTGTAGCTCTTCTACCCAGCCTCCCCCTTCGGCTTCCAGCTTTTTCTTCAACCCTTCAAGTAGGGTTCGGTTGGCGTTCTCTACTTGCCCGTTGCCCTGAGGGTAGGCAACGGAAGAGAATGTGTGCTTGATGCCCCAAGCTTCAAGGAGGGCGCAGAAGGGGGCTGCCTCGAACTGAGTCCCGTTGTCGGAGATGATTTGTTGGGGGACGCCAAACCTTGTGAGAATGTTCTTGAGGACAAAGTGACGGCACCGGGCCTCCGTGATGCTGGCGAGGGGCTCCGCCTCCACCCATTTGGTGAAGTAGTCAATGGCCACGATAATGTACCTGTTGTTGGAGGTACCCCTCGGCAGAGGGCCTACTAAGTCAATCCCCCACCTGGAGAAGGGTATAGCGGTGCTGATGGGGGCATAGTTAACCGCTGGTCTGCCGGGGGCTTTCTGAAAGTGTTGGCAAGCGGTGCACCTCCGGGCTAGATCAGCACAATCTCTAGCCATCGTGGGCCAGAAGTAGCCTTGAACTATGAGCCTTCGGGACATGGAGAAAGGTCCCTGGTGAGCTGAGCAAGTGCCACTGTGCACTTCCTCCATGGCGATTTCGGCCTCATCTTGATGAAGGCACCGAAGGAGGGTGCCGTTGTAAGATCTCTTGTAAAGCCTCCCGTTTTCGATGGTGTAGCTGGGAGCCCTCAGCTTTGCTAACTTGGCGCGGGCTTCGTCTTGGGGCAGTTGCCCTGTGGTGATGAAGGCGATGATGTCAGAGATCCAGTCCTCCGGCCTTAGGTGGATGTCCATGACGGGGCTCGCGTGGATGCTTGAGAGGCTGAGTTCCTCAATTCTCGCAATTTTGGAAAGGTGCTCGGGGGATTCATCCGAGAGCTTGGATAGAATGTCGACCTCAGAGTTTTGAGCCCTCGGTATCTGGGTGAGGGAATGTGCCTCAAATACCTTAAACAATTCTTTGGCTGCTTCCTTGTATTGCTTCATCCTTCCTTCCTTGGCCTCATATTCGCCGGAGAGTTGGCCTACGACTAGCTTGGAGTCGCACTTGACGTGGATTTGTTTGGCCTTCAGATTTGCGGCCAGCCGAAGGCCACAGAGCAGGGCCTCATATTCGGCTTCGTTGTTGGAGACTTTGAAGGAGAATCGGATGGCGTAATAGGCGCGGAAGCCCTCGGGTGTGATGAGAACTACTCCCCCCCCGCATGCTTTGGTAGCCGAGGAGCCATCGGTATAGAGGGTCCACCACTCATCGAGGGGTGCCGAAGGCTCCTCATCCACCGCTGATCTTGCGGTGCATTCCGTTACGAAGTCTGCCAGGGCTTGGCCCTTGATGGCAGGCCTCGGACGGATATCTATGTTGTATTGGCTGAGGAAGATGGCCCACTTCACCATCCGAGAGGAGCTAGTGGGACTCCTCATGAGGGCGCCGAGGGGTTGATGAGTGAGCACTTGGACCGGATGAGCTTGAAAGTAGTGGCCAAGCTTCTTGACGGTCCAAACGATGGCTAGCACCGTCTTCTCGACGGGAGAATACCTGAGTTCGGCCTCCCGGAGGGTTTTGCTGACGTAGAAGATGGCGTGTTGGACGCCATCTTCCTCTCGGATTAGTACTGAGCTGATTGCCGCAGGGCTAACACCGAGATATAAGTATAAGGTCTCCCCCACCTTCGGTTTGGAGAGCACCGGGGGAGAAGAGAGGTACTTCTTAAGTTCGTCGAAGGCCTCTTGACACTCAGATGTCCATTGGAAGCCAGCTGTCTTCCTCATGACTTGGAAGAATGGGAGGGCCCTCTCGGCTGACTTAGAGAGGAATCGGTTGAGGGCCGCCAGGCGACCCGTCAACCGTTGAACTTCTTTGACGTTGCGCGGAGGCTCCATATTGATGATGGCCTGAATTTTCTCGGGGTTGGCCTCGATACCCCTTCGGCTTACCATATAGCCCAAGAACTTTCCACCTTGTACGCCGAAGGTGCATTTCTTTGGATTCAATCGGAGGTTGAATTTTTGCATGATGGCGAAGATTTCCTGGAGGTCCTCGGCGTGAGTGCCGGCCTTCTTGCTCTTGACAATCATATCGTCGACATAGGCCTCCATAGTGCGCCCCAAGACAGCTTGAAAGACCCTGGCCACCATTCGGGTGTAGGTGGCGCCTGAATTCTTGAGGCCGAAGGCCATCACGAGGTAGCAGAAGATGCCTTCGGGTGTCATGAAGGCAGTTTTTTCAGCGTCTTCTTCATGCATATAGATTTGATGATACCCGCGGAATGCGTCGAGGAAGGACATGATTTCGCATCCCGCGGTCTCATCCACCAGTTGATCAATGTTTGGCAGAGGGAAGGGGTCCATAGGGCACGCCTTATTCAGATCAGTGTAGTCCACGCACATGCGGAAGGTAGGAGGCTTCTGTGCAAGGACTACATTTGCTAACCAAGAGGGGTATTTCACCTCCTTGATATGTTTGATGGAGAGGAGCATGGCTACCTCCTTCTTCACGAACTCCCTTCTCTCGGCCGAGAGGGGTCTTCTCCGCTGTTGTACTGGTTTGGCCGAAGGGTCCACCGCTAGGCGGTGGGTGATGACCCTTCGGTCAATTCCTGGCATATCCTCCGGCCCCCATGCAAAAACAATGGAGTAGGCGCGGAGGGCTTTGGTGATGCCAGCCCTCAAGTTTTCGGGGAGCTTGGCTCCAATCTTCAGGACTCTCTCCGGCTTGGCCGGATCGAGTATCAAGTCTTCGGTCTCCTCGGCAGGCTCAGCTCTCGGCCTGCCTTCTTCTTCCTCCAAAGCCCTGGCGGTGATGGTGTCCACGCGTAGTTCTGTTTTACTAACCTTCTTGGTAAGTTGAAGGTAGCAGGCCCTGGAGAGTTTTTGATTCCCCCTCGAGTAGCCGATGCCGGTGGGTGTGGGGAACTTGAGGCAGAGATGCCTCATAGAGACGACGGCTTCCAAATCCTCGAGGGCGGGCCGGCCGAGGATGATGTTGTGTGCGCAGTCGAGGTTGACGACGACGAACTCCACTTCGAGCTTGGCTCTATGGGATCCGTCGCCGAACTCAACCATGAGGGTGATGACGCCCTCGGCGTCTATGCTGTCCCCCGTAAATCCGGAGAGGGGGGTGTTGATGTGTCGAAGGGACCCCCTATCGAGTCCCAGCTCTTGGAAAGTGCTGAGATACATGACGTTGACAGAACTCCCCGTGTCGACGTAAGTCCGGTGGATGATGGCGTCGTTGATCTCAGTGCGGATGACGAGGGCATCCCTATGCGGCAGAGAACCCGAGGGGAGGTCCGCATCTGTGAAGAAGATGGGTTCCCCCCTCGGTCTCTTAGTTGGGGGCATGTGACTGACTTCCCCAATGTAAAGGGACTGTGCCCACTTCTTCCTTTGGCTTGTTGAATCGCCTCCGGTGTTTCCGCCGTTGATCATATGAATATGGCGCTTGTATTGTTGATGGGAGCCCTCTCCCTCATCATCGAGGCCCCCAATTTCTCGCTTCTTCCCCTGTGGGTTTCCCAAGGGGATGGTGTTGGGGTTCACCCATTTGTTGGCCTTCGGCGGAGGCCCTTGATGGTGAAGGGGGCCCTGGGGAAGAGGGCCCCTGATAAATTGAGACAAGTGGCCCGCCTGTATCAGCCTCTCGATTGCGTTCTTCAGCTGATGGCAATCGTCGGTTTTGTGTCCATGGTGGCGGTGGAAGCGGCAGTAGGGCTCATCAGGACCGATGGCATAAATCTCGAGGGGTGTACGGGAGTCTCGCTCAACGAGCCCCCGCTCCTCTGCATGGTCAAGAATGACGCTGACGGGATGCGTCAAGGGAGTGCGTGGGTGCTCAAGGAGGACGGGTTGCGCCCATGCCTTCGGATTATTCTTGTAACCGCCCCCGGGTCTGGCTTGGCCACCTCGGGAGCGATCGTTGTACTGTGGCTCTCGGTTGGTCGGAGGGGGAGGCCCTCCGGGCCGATTCCTGCCTTCATTTTTCTGAGAGGGGTCCGCGTTGCGGCGGTCCTTCTCGATTTCCTCCGCTTCAGCGTATCGATCCCCCCGCTGAAGGGCCTTTGTATAATCGCGGGGGGGATCAGTGATAAGGCTCCGGGAGAAGTTACCATTGCGGAGGACGGTGTGGAAGAGGGCCATCAAGGTCCTGTCATCGGCGCCCTCGACCTCGAGGGAGGCCTGCCTCCAGCGTTCTAGGAAATTCCGAAGGGTTTCCTCCTTCTGTTGTCTCACATTCAGAAGGTGGGAGAAGTGTTTCTTTGAGCGGTGCCTCCCGGCAAACTGCGTAAGGAAGCGGTGGGCAAGTTCTTGCCAAGAATCAATGCTGCCTTCGGGCAACCGGTTGAACCACTCATACGCTGGTCCCTCCAAGGTGGAAAGGAACCAACGGCATAAGTATTCATCCGATGCCCCCATCATCATCATGCTGTTTTGATAACGGCTATAGTGCTCCTGGGGATCCGTCTTCCCCTCATATGGTTTGATAGGTTGCCCCCGATATTTGTGGGGGATTTTGGCCGCCAACACCCTTGGGGTGAAAGGCGTCCTAGTGCGGAGCTGAATGAGGGGCTCGCCTGAGCCTTCGGCAAGTTTACGTTTCATTTCCTCCACCTGCGCCCGGAGGTCAGCGTACTCCGGATCTGGCCTCGCTGTGGAAGCCGTCGGGGGTGCCTGTCGATTCTCCTCGAGTTGACGGAGGAGGGCTTCAATGATTTCGTCCTTGGGATCCTTCGGGGCAACCCCTTGGGAGTTGGCCCGGAAGGATTGCGCCTGGTTGATCTGGTGCCTGGCGTCATCGGCATGGAGGAGGGCTTTGCCTTTGCTCCGTGGGGGAGGCACGCCCTCGGCGCCCGAAGCAGAGGCTCCACTCTCCTGGGGCCTGCTGAATGCCTGTTTCCCGAGGCGGTCTTGGACCCCTCGGTGTCCGGGAGCCCCCCCAAGCCTCTCAAGTGCGGAGGTTCGGGGTTTCTCTTTCATCACGGGGCGCTTGTCCCTGGATTGGGCCTCTTGGGAGGCGGTATCCTGTGCCATGACCCCCCCGGCATTGCCAATCCCCGGGGGAGGACTGTTGAACAAAGGAGGGAGTGGTGGTAGTTGGATAACATTCCCTCCAGCGTGGGGCTGAAGGGGCGCCTGGGAGGCGAGGGCTCCGGAATTGAGAGCCATGTTTTGAACAAAGGCCGCAAAGGCAGCCTGAAGATCGATGGCCGGGGCCGGAGGGGGAACTTGGTTCTCACTCCGATCCCTCCTTCGATTATCAAGGCCAATGCGGGCATCGGGGGCGTTCTTCTGTAGTTGCTGACGGAGGTCAGCAGTAGCCTGCTCCAACTCGAGGATGATACCACCCTCGGGTACTAAGAGCCTGTTGGAGGCCTCAGCCCCGTTGGTTTCGCCGGGAGCTATGTGGTTCTCCTCAAGGGTTTTGGACTGGGCACGGGTGGTTCTTCCCATTTTTGGTAAGTATTTCGTGTTTGGTAGAGGGGGAGGGTTTCTTACTTGATAGTTCAGACCTCTCAACGAGAGCACCAAATGATGGATAGTCTACCCGGGGGGTATCTTATCCGAAGGGTTATTGCGGAAATAACTAGAGAGAAGTCAGAGCAAATAGGAGGAGAGAGAGTCGATTTTATTAAATGAACTCGGGATGTGGAGCTGAGATGTAGATTCTGTTTTACAAGGAGAAATGGGCTGCTATTTATAGCAGCAATAAATGCGATGAGGGGACACGTGTCAGTAATCCAACGGCCGAAGGGTCACATCAGCCGGTTGGCACCGGCAGTGGTACGTTCACCGCATTGAATGCGGTTGGCGGATGCGACGTGGCATTAAATGTGGTTGTTGGCTGTCTCTAAAAGGAATCTTCGATGATTGAGCTAGTCCAGCCGAAGGCTCCTCGTGTAGCCGAAGGCTTGGTTCAGCCGAGGGCTTCCCCTGGTGCCGAGGGCTCAATAGTGCCGAAGGCTAATGTTCTCGCCCGTTTTCTCCCAGTAGCTTCTCACGCCAGAGAAGGCTATTCTGAGAGTTTTGGAGCCTTCGGCCAAGGAGGCCGAAGGCACCCCAGTGTGTATTCTGGGCTACTTTGAAGCTTGGGCCGTTGTATTTGGGCCTGAGATGTCCTCTGGGCTCAATGGACTTGTGTAGGAGAAGTAGGAGTCTATGGGCCGGGGGTTCTTGGGCCATATACTCCATCAACATATTTCATTCATATAAATGCATTACTAAGGTCTTTCCAATTGTTTTCTGAACTTTTGTATACACTTTACACTACAAAATACACCGAAACATCTGTCAAATGCATAAACTAAAAAATTCTTCAGCTGTTTTATAACTAAAACAATGAAACTTCAAAGGTGCATATGCATACAACATTAAACATTAGATTTCATAAAGCATTTCATGGTCTACATAAAGCATGCCATGGATTACATAGACAAATCAGAACGCAGAAATGAGCAAAAATCAAATCAGTTTTGCCCTTTTACATATCCCGCAAAAACATATGCATCAAAGTTTTGCCCTTATATATATGCATTACTAAGGTCATCCCTAGTTAAGCCAACCAAAATTCATCCCCACACAATTTTTTTCATTGAAGTACTTCCGATTCAGTGTTACTGTGCGCACTGATCTTCTAGGAATAATTGGGCCTGCATCTAACCATTCTTGACAATCTTTGCATAAGTATTTGCCAGTACGCCTATTTTTGTTTACTGGCCTCATGCAGAAAAAGTGACTTAAATTGCCATTACACAAAGAGCATGGTTCCAACCAAGAGAGTCCAGGATAGTGTCCACATGTATGACATTTTGGCCGAGAACATTTTTTGCATGAACAGCTTCTCATCTTTAATTGCAAAATAAATAAATAGCATTATTTTTTACAACTAAAAGGATTTTAGCTGTTGTAATCAGCTTAAATACATTTGGTATCAGTGTTCATTGCATAGTTTCATATAGCATTGTCAATAATGAGTTATGAAACATACCTTTTCTTCACAATGAACTGCATTGGCCGTAGTTATTCTTGAGCCTTTCTCACAGTTTCAGTTGTTAGAAATTTTGGTTGAGCTCATAAATGAGCTTCTGAGCATGGAGTAAATGCATTGGGAGTTATATATCCACTCACTTTGCAATTTTGGCTATTGACCATAAGTAAGTTACCTTTCTAGAATACTTTATAATATTTGTTGTACATCTTTATTTAATTCCAGCCGCCCTACATTCCATCCTAGAATTAATAGACTCTGTTGTATTAATATTTTTGTGTAGTGCTACTCAAGTGCTGTACAATAAATACCTGCCCCTTGACTGTTTCCAACCCTACTAACCATTGTACTTAATAAACAGTTTTGTTCATGTCATGATTACCTTTAAGCACAAGCCCAATTTTTAAAAACGTGCAGATTAAATTCTTTTGTTGTGTATGAATATTTTGTAATAGTTTTTTGGTGTTCGCGTAGAATCTTTTTTTCAAAATTTATTTTGAAATTTTTAAGAATACACTTGCAAAAATAATTTTCGATTATTTGAATTTTTTTATAAAGATTTATTTAGTTAGCCCCAAAGAATTTGTAAGAATACTTTATTTATTTAGTAAAGATTTATTAGTTAGCCCAAAAAAAATAATGAGTTTTTAAAGTACAGTGTTAAATTAATATTACTACACATTAATGGTCTCTTGAGCCACACAATCTCCAACATTGGAAGTTGTTTCCTGCTTTAATTGCGCTCAGCTTTCATGTACAGAGGTATCTTGGGCAGGTTTTGATCTTGATTCTGCTAAATAATTTATATAAACTTTTACATCAAACAAATTAATGTTTGAAAATGTACACATTAAAATTCTTTGTTGTGTAGAAATCTTTTGCAAATTTTTTTTGGTGTTCGCGTTATAATTTATGTTTTTGGAATTGATTTTCAAATTTTTTGAATTCATTTCCAAAAATAATTTTCGATTATTTGTAATTGTTTTTTAATACATTTTGTACTTTATTTATTTAGTAAAAATATATAAGTTGGCTCCCAAGAAATAATGTGTTTTTAAAGTACAAAGTATTAAATCAATTATACTACTCATTAATGCTCTCTTGAGCCACACAATCTCCAACATTGGAAGTTGGTACCTACATTAGTTGCACGCAGCCTTCAAGTACACACATATCTTGGGCAGGTTTGAATCTCGATTCTGCTAAATACTCTTAATAAACTTTTACATCAAAAAAAATTAATCATTTATTTCTAAATGTCTATTGATTACAAACACTTTTAAACACTTTTAAAAATAACATTGATACTTTTAAATAACAATGATAACATTGATACTGTTATTTATAAAAAATATCAACAGGTTTGAGTAGTTATCGGTTTTATTTTTAAATCTCTACACCTGATGTATACATAATTTTATTTAACCTTTACAAACTATTTAAGTGTTATGAATATCTGCTTTTTACAAAATTAGATTGTTCTATATATGAAATATTTGGAATTTTTTTTCCTTTTGAAATATCAAAGTCCATTTTCACCTGTTGTAAACATTTATAATTATTATTTTTCAGCATTCCTTTGCATATGTATTGATTAAATTTAATTTAATTTAATTTATTTATGTCTAGGGTAAGGCCTTTAGAAAACTCAGGTATTTGAAACCCCAAATACTTGGGCTACAGAATTATGGCCGAAATACACATGCCCAAAATGCTAAGTGGAACCATGTAGTTCTCAAATCTTTTTATCCAAACTGAATATACCTTTCCATACCAAATGAAACAAATATCCCTTTAACATGTTGGTTAAATTTCTATTATATTCGAGTTTTTGACATCTGTACATATATTTATTTGTTAGGCATGGTTCTATTTTTGAAGAATTTTCAAAATACATACACTTCAATGACATTTTGGGCAGATATTATTTTTTACACAATTTTTTCCCAAAAAAAAAAATGAAGTTAAACTCAGATTTCGTATTTGAATTGTAGTAATGACTCTTAGCAATGGCTCACCAAGTTTATTTTTTTTTTGTATAACAATTTCAAATAAGCTTTAATACATAAAATTTATTTCAAGTTTGATATTGCAACATTAAGTACTAAAATATTACCAAATTTTATTTTCTTACAAACATTTCTCTCTAAAACTTATTCGTACTTTTATCCAAAAGTACTCATTGTCCATCATAATAATAACTGTTCTTAATACGTTTTGACAGGTGTAATTTTATGGTTGAAGAGGTTTAACAACCCTATTTAGAAAATTGTAATAAGAATAGTTTTGGGACCGTAGTAGGTTGCCATTTATGTAAAATTTAAAAGGTTTGTAATATTATTTAGTAAATAGGGATTGCAGGTAACCCTCCATAAAACAAAAAGACTCTAAGGTATGAACTTCTTTCCCCACTTTAGGTTATTTAAAATTATGCAAGTTGTTGATAACAATTGCCAAATTGCAACAAAAGATTGCACACCTTTTTAATATTAATACACTTGTATTAGATTTTCAAATTCAAATAATACATTTTTGAAATCCTAAGAGTACACATCTGCACTTAGTTATCTAATGCCTCGTAGAATTTACATAGTTGAACACTTCATTATTTAAAATTATGCAAGTTGTTGACAGCAATTGCCAAATGGCAACAAAAGATTGCACACCTTTTTATTATTAATACACTTGTATTAGATTTTGAAATTCAAATAGTACATTTTTGAAATCCTAAGAGTACACATCTGCACTTAGTTACCAAATGCCTCTTAGAATTTTTGTAGTTACATTTTTCTCAGTAAATGCTTTCAAAACACCATCCCTTGAAAGACGAACCCATTCCCTTCGAACAATGCCCTCGTCTTGCAGTTAAGCCAATTCTTCAAACCATTGGTAGCATTTTCCTTAGCCCACAACTTTTTCATCAACCTACAAACATATGTTAGTGCGTTAGTGTGAAAACAAAGTTTTGTTTATAAAATACAAAGATATTAGGAGGATTAACGTCCCTAAATGGTTTAGCAATATCCCTTCTCTGAAATCCTGCAAACCTGCCCAATATAGATAAACAACTTCCAACACATAGTTTAAATGAAATAGCACACTACACGATAGCCATAAAGTAGGGTTTAATGGTCTGTTACACAATTGCATAGTTTAAACAAAATAGCACACCACACAATACCATAAAGTAGGGTTTAGTGGTCTGTTACACAGTTTTCAGTTATCCCAAAAAGTGAAGGCATACATGCTGCCTTTGAAACAGTTTTCATATAATAATAAACACCATAGTAGGTGCCAACAAAATATCATGCAATGTCATCCCTGGTCTGAACCCGCATTAGAGCGGTTCCTGCTTGATTTTGATCTTCAGCTTCTTGCCATTCCCACTGCTGGAAAATTCATCATTCAAGTTTCTTTTGACCTCATCATTCAAACCAACATTAACCTCCCTCTGGGTACATTCTGTGGGTGTGTCTGGAAGCTCAATTGGGGCAGAAACCTAGCATTAATAGCTGTTTAGTAATCCATTTTTTAAATTTTGAACGAAAATATTATATACATGTCAGAATTTTGATCGTTTACCTCCTTTTCTGCCGAAATTCGTTTCCCCTCGCCCTTGGTAACAGTTGATTTTTCTCCGTTGGAGGTTTCTCCCAAATTTTCATTTGAACCAATCTGCAACCAAAATATTTTACATTTAGTTGTCATATTTATTTATATTCAAGCTGCAAATAGAGAAATTAATAATTTTTCTAAATACCTTTTCTGGTGTACTCTCATCACCTTCCATAGTTTCCAAGTGCTCCTTCTTCTCATACATTGCGAGAACATTCGAATCTCTTATGATGCTAACCACCCCTAGAGTAATTCCATCATTGTAGGCATTTTCCTCAGCTTTCTTCTTCCTTAGCTGAATTTTGAAAATTGCCTTCATGTCAACCAAGCTTTCAATGTCTTCCGGAAAGCGACTTGGATCCCCGGTTTTCTGTGTTTTCCAAGTAATGTGGTCAGACCCAAAATCAATTAAAGGTCTGATCAAAGTTAACCCAGCCTACGGATTATTGTGTTACCTTCTCAACCTCGGCTTTCAGACTTGCGGAAGTTTTTCCCAGAATTTCTATGCATTCCCTGTCCCAAATGATGAAGTTTCCATGCCCAGTGTTGTCCATAATACACACTGACCTTGTAGCTAAATCATCAGATAGTAACAATTTTTTTTACTAAAATAAAAACGTCAACATCCTATAATCATAAAAGCACATTAGGTTAAGTAATGAACCGATAAACTCCTTCTGCCATTGACATGCTGCAAGTTGTACACCTAAACCGTTTCTCTTCTGGCTGCAATTTTTTGTGGCATGTTGGGCAACTTAGGTAGCACCATTCTCAAAAGTTTTCTATAGAAATCATCTCAACAAGTACCCAATAAATATTTTCCTATCCAAGTATGAATTTTTTGTTAGCAGTGGGCATATTTATTCAAAATGCGAAAACTATGACTCAATAGCTTTAGAACACACCTCAGTTGCCTTCATAAAATCCTCCATGGTGGTAATGACAGCATTTCCACCGAGTATATCATCCCTCCCTTCCGCCTGTGAGCATTGCGGGTTGCAGGTTTGAGTCATGGTGTCATCACCATCTGCTGGAAACCTGTGTATTGCATGGTAGTCAGACTTTAGTTTTAGGAGATTTGTTATGAACTTAAAAATAAAAATTACACATACTCGCTTTGGAACTCGAGAAACTCAGTAGTGTTCCCGTTGATTATGAGCTTTGATACATCAAAAGACGAATTCACAGTCAAGATCCCTGTGTTTAAGACACGAAAAAGTTTAGCTATTGCTATTGTGTTTTGCAAAAATGAATGTTGCTAAGTTTCTCAAACCTTGGTATCTTTTCGGCCTACAGAGTTGAAATATCACAAAGACAGGCACTCCTTCATTAGCATTAACATAATCCAGATACTGGTTTATGTACTTGTTCCACAATACCGCGCCCAACCTATTACCCCTGTAGTTTAGAAAAGTTTCAGTCAATAAGCATATGTGTTTTTTCTTTTGGAAAAATATTCTAAGTGGTAAAAACATACTCTGGGTCTGTCAAAGTCAGCTCCATTAGCCTACCAGTCCCGCCGTTGCTTATGTGGGTCTGAATAAGGCTCTTGGACAGTACCTTCCCAATGACATCTGCATAATGAACCAATAGAAACTGTATTTAGGATATTTGTGTATGTGTAAGCAACGTGGTGAGGAATGCAATTTGATTCTAACTCACCAATTAGACTTTTCTCGTTGATAACTCTTTGGGCATGCAACATGTCAAAAGGCTGAAAATCATAGACCATCATAGGCAGTTCTGTCCTTGTATCCTCACTGAGCAGGGTTTTTGAGATGAATTGAATTAGGTAGGGATGACTTGTAGTCTTCACCGATTGGTAATTGTCAAGCACCAAAAAGTTTCTTATGGCATAAACTTTGTTCTCCGTTATCATCGACTTGTACAGGGCTATCTGCGGCCACTTGATGATGGCGTGAATCCGGTCACCCTAGAAAGACATTAACAGTTATATAAAAACATTCAGCAATTTAAAGGGAAAAGTGTCAAATAGGTCCTCGAACTTTCATAAAAAGGTCAATTAAGTCCTTCTATATGAGGTTCTGTCCGGCCGTCGCGATTTGGGGCAGTTCCCTGTGGAATTTTTTTGATGAATTTTTTTGAGCATCTTGTTCACCAAGTCTATTTTACTCATACCAAATTTCAGCTAAAAATTCAATCGGGAACACATTCAAATTAATTCTTGAAGATAACTGCGCATTTTTGCGTTCTCGAATTAATTTGAAAGCGCTCCCGATTAAATTTTTAGCTGAAATTTGGTATGAGTACACTAGACTTGATGAATAAGATGCTTAAAAAAATTTATCAAAAAATTCCACCAAGAACCGCCCCAAATCGCGACGACCGGACAAAGTCTCCTATAGAAGGACTTAATTGACTTTTTTATGAAAGTTCGAGGACCTATTTGACAGTTTTCCCGCAATTTAAAACATAAGAGTTGGATTTTATAAACTATACCTCTACATCATGCAAAACCATTTCAAGAGTCTCCCCTCCCTTGGAGTGTGGAGGAACCTCGTATGCCCTAACTACTCGAACCCTGATTGCCCAGGTGGTCTTTGTGTGATCGATATCCTTGATCAAGGACCACATACCTGGTCGCGATGAACCTGTTGCTGCCATTGATCTGATTTTTTAAATGTATGCTGAATGCTGGTTTGTAGTGTGTTGTGGCCATCCCTTACTTGGGTATTTATATTGGATGGAGGGTGGAATAACGTATGGTAGAAATCCCACTCCATCTCAACATTAAGATTTTGTAGTACAAAAATAATATTGTTTAAGCAAGATTGTACACTGCATTAAATGGTTGGGTGGCTCAAGAATTACACTTAAGATTTGAAGTACAATTTACTTCATTTTTTTTAATCATCACATCAGATCTTTGTTTTTTTATTGTGAGAGATCCCAACTTCTACATGCCATAGTACGAACAATTTAATGATTTTGTGGTTCAAGGCCCGCAAAAGGATTCATTTGTGATCTCCCTTAAAAAAAAGTCACTTTGGCATTAAATGCTCCGTATTATTTAACACCCCATACGTTTTTAGCCATACAACCCTAACCTGGGCGACTGACCAGCATTAAAGAGCAGTAATGGACCTGCCCAGGACCCGTTTCCGCACCCATGGTAACCCGACCCGACCCACTACCGTACTGCATTTGGGCGGGAACACTGTTCCCTTTTTTCTTTTGTCTTTGTATAAAAATACTCACCGGCCCGTCGAAAGGCCCAATTATTTTTAAAAAGGTTATCCCCTAATCAGGAACCAACGCTCCCTACGTTCTAACTGACCAGCACCACCGACCATCTTCACTCATCCTATCCCTCATTGCTCGCGTAGTAGCCGGACGTCCCTCCGTCCATCGCCAACAATGGCGTAGTCTTCTTCCGCGCGCACCTCTTCGACACGTTGTCTGCTGCATCTGGACGCTGGAAAAATCTCTGATTGCCGTTGTTCCGACTCACTACTCAGCTAGGTACACTTGTTTTCTTCAAATTAAATTTCAGGTTTCGTTCAAAACAGAAGAGATATGAGATTCAATGAGTGAATTTTTATGATATATGCTTCAGAAAATTTCATATTCAACTTTTAATTGACCGTCTTTTGTTCAATTAATAAATTGTAGTTTTCTGAAATTTTAATTAGTAAACTGTAGGAATAAATGAATTTTAAAAAATTATGCACACCCTCTTTATTAAGTTTCTCTTTGATGTGTAAAGATAGTTATGGGGATACTGTTCAGATACGTCAGCAGTGCACTGTTTTCAACTTGGATTGCAAAGACGGTGATCAAATTAATATATCAATGTGGTTTTTTTAAAATACGACTCTGTGTGCAACATTTTATAAGTAACATTGAAAGCGTTCTTGTTGTTAACAGGGGCAATTAGTAATTTCGTACCAAATGTTTCATAAGCATATTTTCAACTTTCTTTTACTTCACCAAGGAATCAGATAACCATAAATGTTTCTATAGAATTTCTGAACACTGAATGATTGGAATACACCATATCTCATTATCACAACAATGTGGTTGGTGACTGGTTTAACTAAATTTAAAAAGTATTTAAGTGTTAACCCCGCTGTTTTTAATATGATTGTTACTTGTGAGGATCTTTTTAATCTGATCTTATTCACCAAATGATGTGATTGATTTTTGTAGAACTGAATTTGTGATGTTTTTTTTTTTTAATTTGACTTTGATGAAAACTTCTATTCTTGTAAAATATTTGTAAAAATTCTTTTTGTATTTTAACATTTTACCTTGTTGCAATTGAAGTTATTTTTACACCCTCCATCCACACAGTATTTCCTTTTCTTATTTCACACCTAACATAAAGTTGGCAAAGTCCAATGAGATGGGGTAGAATGTATTAATGTTTTGGCCCACGCTCTATTCAAATGCTAGATCTGCCCCTTAATGTACATATTATGTATTTTGATTTGGACTAATGAATGATTGGCGGTAGAGTATATACAAACATGGACATCCCGACTTAGGTAAGAGCAGAGCATGGATAAATCTATAGCAGAAATCTTAAATAAGAAGTATGTACATATTTATGTGACAGTTAAGATCAAAATTATGATTTTTTTAAACTCTTTCTCCTGGAATAAGATGTATAACCACTCAAGAATGTCTTATTGCAGACAGTTCTGAAGACATCAACACCACTTTGGCACCAAAAATATCTTATTGCAGACAAGATTGAAGATTTTTATTGCTCAATTTGACTGGCTGTGATGTTCTCAATCTCCCGCTACTGTGGGTATTATGTTATGTTTATCTTCTTAAAAGTTATAATATCGAATTACTGGGTTGCAAGTGCTGTGTGAAATGATTATATATAGAGCTGGAATTAGAGTTTCTTAATTCTTATGGAAGGTTAATGTGGTGTCTTTCCATTTTCACGTGTCTTTTTGTGTTTCTATGTCTTGAGAAGATAAATCATAATTGTGTTTATTTAGAAAAACTGATCCGTTGTGTAGTACTGCAGTGTCTTCATTGTATTTATTGAGAACAAAAACTTTAATTCAAAGTTGCTGCGGCCAAGAATAATCATTTTGTCTGTCAACTTTTTCCTATGCTGAACTAATCCGGTAATGTGCGTGTGCACGAGCACGACCATACCATGGGTGTACTCTGCTAGTTTCTTAATTATTATGAAAGGTTAATGTGGTGTCTTTCCATTTTCACGTGTCTTTTCGTGTTTCTATGTCTTGAGAAGATAAATCATAAGTGTGTTTATTTAGAAATACTGATCCGTTGTGTAATACTGCAGTGTCTTCATTGTATTTATTGAGAACCAAAACTTTAATTCAAAGTTGCTGCGGCCAAGAATAATCATTTTGTCTGTCAACTTTTTCCTATGCTGAACTAATCCAGTAATGTGCGTGTGCACGACTATACCATGGGACTCTTTTGGCTGGAATTTGCTCTGGAAGTTTCCTTTTGCTATTATATTATATATATACCCCCTCCTGGCCTCCACCCCCTATCATTATCTTTTTTGTCTGTCCCACTAAGGTTGTCCCGTACTATATTTTGTAATATTTGGGTAGTTGCAATTCATTCTGACTTTGTTTACAGAACATCACTTTTCATAATAATCCACCACTCCTTGTCTCAATCTTAGGGGGATGAAGGTAGTAATAGATACGTAGTACTACGTAATAGATTATTTACACCTACAGGGCCACACCCTCTCTTCCCATATACGATAGTATCTGTGAATTTCATTATGGCAGCCATTCGTGCTCTTTTTCTTTAAAGCTCTTCATCCATTTCAACCCTCTCGCTTCTCTTATCGTCTTCAATTTCCACTTCAGGTGCTAATGGCTTCAATGCGTCCAATAAACTCATCGTTATGCGTTGCTCTGAAGCATCACCGATTACTCTGGCCAATGGAAATGTAGAACTGCGCTCTGTTGAGAGAAATGAGATTCGCCTTGGCTTGCCTAGCAAAGGTCGAATGGCTGTGGAGACTCTTGATCTTCTCAAGGTAAATATGTAATCGCGCGTACTGGTTAATCTAAATTGAACTTTATAGTTTACTCATTCTCACTAATGCTTTTCTTTTTTGAAAGGACTGCCAATTGTCAGTGAGACAAGCAAATCCAAGGCAGTACGTTGCCGCAATTCCTCAGGTGCACTTAGCCACTGACATTTCCTGCCAATTTGTTTCTAGTTTCACAGTTGGTGCTTTGTCTTCTATGTTTACCTGAGTTCTTTATGGGTAGGATTTAGCTGCCACAAGAAATTCGTTCTGTTAATTGTTACTCCCTCTGTCCCAGAATTATCTTCAAACTTTGTTTTTTTGTCCGTCCCAAAATTATCTCCTCTTTCCCTTTTTGGCAAAGAATTTGTGGTTCACAACATTTCTTACACATTCTTACACATTTCTCTCTCCTTTGTACACCTCTCCACCACACAATACCCACTATATTAATCACTGTGCCATTTGTACTTCATGAGATAAATATGGGACAGAGGGAGTACTGATATTTTTGAATCCCTGATGCAAGTGATATTGAAAATTTATCGAAGAGAGCAGTTAATGAAGCAGGAGATAAGTGGTGTAAGAAGAATGAGAAAAGTAGGGAGGAAAAGTGTTCAGTTTTTATCTAGCGGATAACCTAGCAGCTCTAGCTTATATTCCTTAAAAACATAAGAAGAAAAGTAATCTATAAAGGAACCTAAACATAAGAAGAAAAGAAATCTTTAAATGAACCTAACTTCTGTTATTTATGAATTGACCAGTCTTCTTCAAATCAGCCCAAAATGCTGTACCTTTTATAATTCTCTATGATCAATAGGAAATGAGCTGATAATGTGATATGATACTATCTGAGACTTGCATTTCAATCGCTTGTCCAATCATTTTGACTCAAATTTGTGATGGGACCCACTTTCAATTCATTTGCCAATTCCTAGATAAAAGTCTGTAGATTTCTCTCATGACTCAATAGGCAAGGATATGGTGTCTTGCATTATTTTACTCAATAGTATGTTATTATTGTTTTTTCCCAATAGCTATTTTTATTGATGTCCTTTACTGATGTGGGTGTCCTTGCAGCTCTCAAACGTAGAAGTTTGGTATCAACGGCCAAAAGATATCGTGCGGAAGTTGATTTCTGGGGATTTGGACCTTGGTATTGTTGGGTTAGACACAGTTTTTGAATACGGACAGGTAAGATCCGAATCTCAATAATGACTTGAGTTGTCCTCTTCTGAATAAGTGTAGTTCATGCTGGATCAGGATCAAGATACTGAGTATTTAAAAAGTAGCAGTTCTTTTGTGACATGTTTTATTGGCAGATTTTTTACTTTAAACAGAGATTAAAAGGTAGCCTCGATACACCAGTTAAGGTGATCCTGTGTGACCTTGTGCTCACCGGTATGAGTCGTTGAAGCAGCTCTTTGAAAATTGCATGGTAAGGTTTGCCTCACTTCATCCTTGTGGTGGGATCCGTTCCCGGACCCTCACTCAACAGGGGTGCATAGTGAACCGGGCAGCCTATAAAATTTAAAACAAAACCTTCCAGTTTAAATAAGTGCACACTTTTAAATTTTGTATCATATCAGTTCTGCCTGAAGAATCATCAACTTGTACAAGCCATTTGGTGTGGCAGTTAAATGAGATTTTATTGCTTAACATGTTCACAAGTTTCCATATTTATTATGA
This sequence comes from Cuscuta epithymum, assembly GCA_945859915.1. Taxonomy (NCBI): domain Eukaryota; kingdom Viridiplantae; phylum Streptophyta; class Magnoliopsida; order Solanales; family Convolvulaceae; genus Cuscuta; species Cuscuta epithymum. The sequence continues at coordinate 5,797,154 of CAMAPF010000955.1, read as the reverse complement.
TGAATGAAGTGAGTACAACAGTGTATCGGTGCGATGATTTCTTTGTTAGTCGATTCAAATTCATGTTCTGTTGTTTAGTAGAACGTTTTTGTTCTTTGCGGTCTATATAACTTCATCTTGGCAGGAGAATGAAGATCTTATTATAGTCCATGATGCTCTTGAGTATGGTGATTGCCGATTGTCTCTAGCTGTAAGTGACAATGAGCTGTTTGTTTAAACACATCGTAATTGTGGCATGTTATAAGCATATCCATATTATCATACCTATTTTTCTATTTATAAAGATGTCTAGCTGAATATGCATTTGCATATTTGCAGATACCACAGTATGGAATTTTCGAGAATGTAAACTCATTGAAGGAGCTAACAGAAATGCCACATTGGACACCTGAGAGACCTTTGAGAGTAGCTACAGGATTCACATATGTATGCTGTCCTGGCTATGTGCAATGTGACATATCCATCTCCTTTTCCACAATTACATATATAATTATTGTTGTAGTCAGTTGTCACAGTTATCAATTCTAAAATGATATTTTAATTAACAATCTCCGTTTATTTTACAGATGGGACCCAAGTTTATGAATGAAAGTGGATTGAAACACGTAACCTTTTCAACTGCGGACGGAGCACTTGAGGCAGCTCCAGCAGTAAGTCTGACTTTTACCCATTTGAAAAAAATATCAGTTTCCGTAGGGTATGTTGTTTTTAGAGTTTGGGGGGGAAGGCTTTGAAAGTTACTCATAGGAGAGGAAGGGATGGGAAATGAAGAAAATCCTTCTTGTTCTTATTTGAGAGTTGCAAATTTGGAAAGGGAAGGCTATGAAGGAATTTAAATTAAAATTACTTAGAGGTATGACATATTCAAATAGTTGAAGCTGTATTTATTTTAAATTGGACTTGAGTTGGCATTTAATTAGTTATAATTCAAAAGCCCAAATTTGGAGGAACTTGAAAATTTTGTATTTGAAGGGTATTGGAGGGTTACAAAAAGACTCAAAAATCATGCCTTGCATATTTTTGAATTCCCCAAAAAACGGAGAAGCTTAAACCCTCCTTATCCTTCCCCTCCCCTTTCCAATCCTAACTCCCAAACATACTCTTAAGTTCAGTGTTATTGACTTTGCCAGATTGTATTGTATTTAAATAAATCATTTTTCCTCTTCCTCATGAACCAATTACTGTGTTTGGCGCTAGGAAGCATGATTGTCTTCACTTGTTCACTGTATTGATCAAATCAAAGAAAACATCTCGTTCTATTTAAATGTTCTGGTTTGTCCTTTTGATGTTTATATTGCATTTTTTTTTTGTTTCAGCATTTTGTTTGTGAGGTGATAGTATGATGCAATTGTACTTTAAATTTCTTTTGGGAGTGCGTAAATGTTTGAAAAAACATTCTATAATTGTTTCATCATTTCTTCCTAATAATATAGATGGGAATAGCTGATGCAATTGTGGACCTTGTGAGCAGTGGAACAACATTGAGAGAAAACAATCTTAAAGAGATTGAAGGTGGAGTCATCTTGCAAAGTCAGGTAATTCATTTTTCAGCCTCTGATGCTTTCAAAGTGTACAAATAATGGTCCAAATGGCTTAGACCACATTTTTCCCAATGATTAGTGGGACTATTATAAAACAATAGTATGATCATCATTTAGTACTCCATTGCTCCTATTCAAATACATTTTGCACCTTTTTTATTATGGAATTATTGAAATACTTTTTCTTCCTCTTGTGGTAAACAAGAGCTTGTCAAGTCATCCTTACTTTTTCGAATTCTCTCTAATTTTTTATCACACCCCCTACTTGCACTTTCATCTTTGCTCTTGTACTTCTTCACTTATATTGCAAATGTTTTTCTCTAGAAATCTAGTGAACAAGTATTCAAACGCGGAGGGAGTTTAATAGTTTAACTTTCACACTTTTTTCTGTTCATTTAATGGGTGAACGGATTTTCAAGGGTTGACCGGGTGCAAGCTGTGGAGTCTATGCCTTGTCATATAGATCCAAAGTTTGAAAAACATGCATACAATCATCATGAAATAGTAATGGAAATCATTATGACACATGGCAATTGGGTGCTCAATACTGGTTGCACCTTTTCCCCCTTCTTCTGCACAGGCTGTCTTTATTGCTAGCAGGAATTCATTGATGCAGCGTAAGGGTGTACTAGACATAACACATGAAATGCTTGAAAGGTTGGAGGCTCATTTACGGGCTTCGGGTCAATTCACAGTGTGTATAATCTCCCCCTACTTTTCACTTATTTTTAAAAATAAAATTTGCTTACTAAACATATTTCCATGGCAGGTAACTGCCAATATGAGGGGAAGTTCAGCACAGGAAGTAGCTGAGCGTGTGTTGAGCCGAAATTCCTTGTCAGGTTTGCAGGTATGGACCAAGAGTGTAACTTAAGAGATTAGTAGAGTAGAAAAACACCTTACTACTTTTGGTAGTGTGTGACACATTCTCATCATGAACACACTGCAGTCTGCAATAACTGATAACTGCTCTGCAATAACTTGGACATGCCCTGTTTGTGTAAATAAATGTAGGGACCCACAGTAAGTCCAGTATTTTGCAAACGAGATGGTCGAGTAATGCCGGATTACTATGCAATTGTTATTTGTGTCCCAAAGAATGCATTGTACAAGTCTGTGCAGGAGCTGAGGGCGGTGAGTTTCATACACCGCATACTTTTATAAAGTTGACAATGATTCGTAACTTTTACTCCCTCTGCCCTAATTAGTTGTCCCTATAGAACATTTCACAAAACAATAATAAAGACATAACTAGTGTTATCTGCCTTCTTTTGTAATATCTTGCAATGTTTTTTTCATTATTTATTCTTAGGAACTATCAATGTTTTTCTCAAAGGCTGTATGCAGTTCTTTTTATCTTCATCATCATCATTACCCCAGTGCCGCAAAGGCTCCCACACATTCGGTGGGGTAAGGGGGGGTCGGATATACGCAGTCTTACCCCTGTACTAAAGCACAGAGAGACAGTTTCCGGTTGACCCATAGTAAAAACCGTGCCAAAAATTGCATGGATTGACTATTGCTTCATAACAAGGAAGCGCAGATAGTTTAGTAAGCCATTTTGCTTTATTCCATCATATTCCCAAGCCAAAAAATAGCGAGTCTTTGGCTCCATTGCAAATGATGGAAATACGCAGTTCTTTTTATCTTAAGATAATAAGATATGGAATTCTAAAGTTATTTTTAATCTCAATGAGTAATTTAACATTTTAATTTAATATTATTGTTTTCAGTACTCATTTTTGCAATTTCTTGTCATTTAATTTTAAAAGATTATAGGGTAATGGGGAAGAAATGTGGAAATTATGTATTGATTTAATTATTTTAGGACATTTTATGGCTAAAACATAAATTAATTTGGGATGTGGTGGTACGAGTCTTGTCAAATTACAAAATAAACATTTATGATATAAGACATTGTACATTTGAAATTATAACCCATAATACTAATGATGGGCAGTGGAATATATTTCTATATATTTCAACTTTAGAAATTATTTACCCAAACAAATTGCTTGTTATGTGTGCAAAAAATTGCTGTTTTGAATTTGTACACACCAGATGACTATTCATTCCTTTTTTGTGTAGCACAGCAGTAGCTGATGAATTATTTTATAATGCTTACTCAGGTTGGAGGCAGTGGTGTTCTGATTTCCCCATTGACATACATTTTCGATGAAGAAACTCCTAGATGGCGTAAGCTTCTCTCCAACTTGGGCCTCTAAGTGTTTCTGTTATGTGTATTAAAGGTTGTTGCATCCTTCAGAGCATGTCCCACTCAACCTGGTAACCTATCTACATGAGAAAAAGAACTCCAGAAGTTGGATTCTTTTTTTTTGGGTACCCATTTGCTGTATTTTTTCGCATATTTATTATGTAATTGAAACTAGTTCTGTAACATTGTCTTAGGGAAACTGTGGGTATTGTTGTGTTTCCAATATTCTCCTCTGTGCATTAATTTGACAATGACTTATTATTTAAATCTGAATAAGTTATTCGAGGCTACTACTTTGCCATATTGGTCATAGTACACTACTTTATTCTTGCTATGCTACTATAAACAGGGGAAATTGAAATAATGAAAGAATGAGAATTATATGTGACTACAGAATGTAATCTCATTATTAGCACGTTAATTAGCGTTTGAAGCTAGCTTAGTTTTGGGTAGGGTTGCCCGATGGAGGGGTAGGCTTCCGCCATTGCAGAGAAGGAAGCAGCAAATGATTATCTGACGTTGATGATGGCATCATTTTCCGGGGCAAGCTACAGCACCAAAGTTCTCAAAGTCCTTTTCTCTGGCAAGAGAGGAGTTTGTGCCAGGATTAGGTGTTGGGGATTTGACCAGATTCCGTAGATATTGTAAAAGGAGAGGACCCTTGTCACTAATAAGTTACCAGAGATGAGCTTATTATTACCCTTCATGGTGGCAAAGTTCTCGCCAAGAGTGGCTGTGGCGGTGGCTTTGTTGTGCCCTGGGTTCGGCCCTGGAGTAGGGTCTCTCCACTGTGGAAGTGGCACCAGTGCACCACGAGCCATTCATTGGCTTTGTTGGTCCCTAGGTTCAGCCCTGGAGGAGTAGGGTCTCTCCACTCTGGAGGCGGCAGCAAGACCCATTCATTATTTACCTCTTCATGAGTAAATCGTCTTGTGGCTTCAAGAGGTTTGATGCTTTGTATAATTATTAGAACTTTAGAAGTATAAGAACACACACTAATAATTTGGAGAAAATAGTTTCAGAACAAGCCACAAGGTGGATGATAATGTGCCATTGTGGGACCGTCTCTCTAATTAATAGAAGCGGTATGTATATCGGAAAGTTGAATCACAATGTGAGGAGAAGAAATTGACTTTATACTTAATATACTGATTGAAATATAAGTAATGATATTTAGCTTTATAATATAATAATTAATTAATGAAGCTTGATTGGTAGGAGAATTAGAATTTGGCTAGAGAGAAAGAAACAAGTGATGGATGAATTAAATTGATGTCAAAAGGAAATGAAGGGGAGGCTTATTTATAAGCATTCATTTATTTGGTACCTTGACATTGCTACCTGAGCTCGCTGCTTGATCGTTGCATTTTGACCGGGAGAATATATGTACGGTAACGCATATCATCTACTCGTCACATCATAAATTGTGGAGAAATTATCTCCACTATTACTAAAACAAAATGCTATTCCCATTACACGAGTCCGCTATTTTTTCCCCTCGTCTACCATCTAAATGTCGTGCATGGTGTTTTTCTTTTAATTCCCCCGCAAACTCTCTTCATCTCTCTAGTCTCTACACGTATTCATGGATCCATTACACAAAATTCCCCAGAAATGTGGATAATGGCTAGGTCCAATAGAAAATGGGTAAAATTCTACCCTCCCTTATCTTTCGTTCCAGCCTGTTTTCTCCATGGGGGAAAATATATCGCTTTCCAATGATATTGAACACCATGTTTTTTTGTAGTACTGCCTTTAGTTTAATCTCAAACATTCATTACGCAATACATGGAAAATTTTGGCAATAAGTTATGGAACTTGGTTGCTATTTGATGCGTCGTTGTCTAAAATGTACGGTCTCAAATGTAATTTGAAAAAAGACATCGGCAATGCATGTAATTCCTCGATGCCATGCAGTTTTGTTCAACCCTTATTTAGAATATTTACTGTCTTCACGATAATTCTGCAATGCTTGCCTATCATCTTGAGTGGCGGAGCCAGGAAAACAGTTCACATGGGTCGAAAATCAACTATGTACAAAATAAAAATGACATATCATTATCAGACAATATTTGAGTCGTATGTTTCATTTGTAGTTTAGATAAAAATGCACTCCTAACAATAAGATAGATTGTTTTTGCTCATTTTTGAATTATGTCAAGTAAGTAATGAGTTAATTATACATTATTTTAAAATTTGGGAAATAATGACTATTACGTTTAGATAGTGCTGATTTTTCAGAAGTCATAACTTTTCACTTCTAATGAGTTACGGGGGTCATAATATATCAAATCAAAAATATTTCCTAGCTCTATACTCTAAAACTTTCAGCGAGGTCGGCTTACCACTCTGATCCCCTCTTAGCTCCGCCCCCGATTGTCTTCATCATCTTTGCCTTCGTTCGCCGTCCTTTTTCTCCCAATCCAACTTAAAGTCTACCTTCGTTGCCTCATCAATTATTTTTTCATTCAATCTAACAACTCGTCTAAACTTTCTTTCAGAAATGGAGGGTAGACGCATGCCAACGAGGAACAAGCCTACGACGTGAGCACCGGTTTCCTCTGTTGGCGCTAGTCGGGCTCGATCAAGGACCTCCAGAGGAGAGGTGGAGTTCGTGGGGGCCATCGAGCCCAAACTATGAGCGAAGGTCATGTGAGCTCGGTGTTTGACGCGAACACCGTGGCGGATGACTCTACGTACGTCCCTGAGACGGGACATGAGGAGACCCCATACGATGGAGGTGACTTCCATACGAGTGATGATGATGATAGCGAGAGTGGTGCCTATTTTGAACAAATGGGGGAGGTACTTGCATGGTACCAAAAGGAGAAACAGAGGAGAGAGCTTTTGTGGAAATTTGCCTACATATCTTAAAACTATGTAAGTGTGTGTGTGTGTGTGTGTGTCGACCCTGTCACGACATCCTGGTGAATTTTTTTGATGAAATATTTTGAGCATGTTCCTCATCAAGTCTAGTTTGTGCATACCAAATTTTAGCTCAAAATTCAATCGAGAAGGCAGCTGCGACCCATCACCCCCGCGCAGACAACACCATCAGAGGGTCTTCCCGGTGGAATTTTTTGATGAAATATTTTGAGCATGTTTGTAACGACCGCCCCCAAAACTAGAGGTGGGCAAAAATACCGAACCGGCAAGGTACCGAACCGAACCCATATGGTACCAGACCGAAAAACAGGATTTGAAATGGATCTCATTTTTTTTGTCTCGAACCGAACCGTACCGATTCCAAACAATGTCATGACCGGTTCTCATAAAATGAGAACCGATGTACGGTTTAATTATTGAAATTTGTACTACTATAATTTACATTTATACTATTATTTTGAATAGTTCCTTCACACTTTCACCGTTTTTGCTAGTTAAAAGGAAGTCTGGAATCGGACCGACGTATGGTTTAATTATTGAAATTTGTACTACTATAATTTATCTGACATTTATTAATTATGTAATACTACCTTCATCCAAAATTGATTTGCAAAATTAACTTTTCTTGGTCAAATAGTTTCATTTTATTCACTTAACTAGAATGTCCGTTTTTATATAAATAAATTTAAAAAGTGTGTAGTTAGTTTTTTTTGTTTTTTTAAAAAAAATAACAAGAAGGATGAAATTTAATGGATAAAATAGGCATTCAACATTTTCATTTTTTTTTTAGGTAGAGATGGTTGAAAAAATGAATTTCATTTGGATGGAATTGAGAGTTACAAAAATACTCTTTCCATTATGAAATATAGACAATAGACTGGAAAATGATTAGAAAATTAGTTAGAAATGTTATTTTCATTAGAAAATATAGACTGCAAACACGTAAAAAATTATTGACTTGGTGCATGTTAAATACTACAGAGTAATTATTAATACCAAGTGAGCTCGTAATTAAAAGTAATTATTAAATTAGAAAGTAATAAAAAGATAAATAAATTAGTAGTGAATAAGAAGATTGATAATTACAACCGGTTATTAATTGTGTATGAGTCTAGTAAAATTGTCCTAATTTTATAATTTGTGTTTGAGTGAAATTTTGTAGAAGAGTCTAGTGAAATTGTGTTTGAGTAATATTTTGTTAATGTATGTTAGAGTGAAATTGTGTTTTCACATGTAAATCTCATGTAAGGGTTTTTAATTTGTTTGAAATTTTCTGATCTGATCTGTTTAAATGTAGTATGTTTTGATTTGATCTGAACGGGTCGACTATGGTATATAGTGCTCAGTTCTATAAGTATTTTACAACTGTCAAAGTGTAGCATGACTTAATCTAGTATGTTCTGGTCTAACCTGGTATGAAACTGAAACTAATCCAATTAAAAACATCATAAATATTCTAAAACGGTGGAAGATTATATCCAGGGAGAAAAAGTTTTCAATGAAATAATTATTGAAAGAATACAGAGTACTGGTTATTCTTTGTAAACTAATTATACTGATTGAAATCCCAACTAAAAAACGTTATTTAAATTTAGTATAATAATTTCAATTTAACTTTTGATTCTGGATTGATTTAATTCAGTTCAACCCTTGTTTCAATTTATAAGCTTGATTCTAAACTAATAGAACAGTTTCGGATGAACTATATCTACTTGGTAAAATAGTCTAGATTTTGTTTTAACATGTTTGAACATTTAACGTACCAATTACCAAGAAAGGTATGCACGAAATTCAATGAATAAAAAGAGACATCAAAAAGGATTAAATGGGGATTTGTTGTATACTACCATTAGTGTTTTAACTATTTAAGGTCTCACTAACTCATATAATTTTGATTCTTTTATTAAAACATTATTATAAAGTAACTTAGCGGTGAAAAATCATAAAATAATTATTTTAGTAATGGTTGTGTAGCTCTCTTTTACGAGTTTTAGTACATGAAAGAGATTTTGCAAAGACGCCTTGGGGAGATGAGTTTGAAAAGTGGGGCGAAAAAATCATATGGAATAATGAGAAAGGTGTAACTTTAGATTGGAGGAATTGTGCATAAGAATAGTGAAATTGTGTTAGTTGTGTTTGAGTAAAATTTCTAAAGTAGGGGTCCAAAATTTATATATGTAGTGAAATTGTATTTGACTACAATTGTGTTAATCTATTTGTGAGAGAAAGTATGTTTTCACATGTCAGTTCAATTGAAATCTCCAAGTCCGGTCTGTCAAGTCTGATCTGTTTAAGTTTAATCTAGATTGATCTCACATGAACTGATCTAGTACACGTTTGTTCAATGTGTACTTTGCAAGTGTCGAATTCTGACTTAGTTTGATCTAACAGTAGTTGTAGTCGCATTATAAAAAACAAATACTTTTTAAATTGTTTAGAAATCCAACATTTTAACGCTCTTCTTATAATAATCCCACATTTTCGTTATTCAGGAATAATCCAACCTTTGCACCCCGTCTGCATTCGCTAGTCCCTAACCGGTTGATGACTTGCTATTCCAAATTATTATTGATCTTATCTTTAGAAATATTATCTTTGTGAAAGGTGAGATTTGTGATATAATGGTTTGCAGAGATAAGAAAATAAGTTGGAATAGCAGGTCATCAACCGGTCAGGGACTAGTGAATGAAGAGGAGGTGCAAATGTTGGATTATTCATGTATAACGAAAAGATGAGACTATTGTAAGAAGCCCGCTAAAAGGTTGGATTATTAGTTTCCATATTTCCATATTTTTTATCTTTATACTTTCAATATTGATATCATATGAAAGATAATAAAAATTTATGATTTTGGATATATTTATTGTAAGAGAGAATCCCCTAAATAGGAGTAAAAAAGTTACTCCCTCCGTCCCAGAAACAAGTTCTCACTTTCCTTATTTGGTTGTCCCAAAATAAACTTCTCATTTCCTTATTTGGCAAATTATCTACATTAAAACAGTGCAAAACAGTGTCAAACAGTGCAAAATAGTGTCAAACATTGTCAAAACAGTAAAATTTACCCCTTTGTAAAATTATTTCCTAAAAGTGTGTGAAAGTCAACCCGGGAACTTGTTTCTAGGACGGAGGTAGTATATAAAGTTAAACAAATATTGTTTTTCATCCTTATATTGTTTTTTATTTTTGTATATTCAATATTGATGTCATTTAAAAGATAATAAAAAGTTATGCAATTTGATATAATTTTCATGACAATCAGAGTACAAATGAAAAGGTTATGACACTTTTAAAAATAAATATGAATTTAATGAGTTTGAATTCTAATCTAACATGGTTCTAAATTTTAGCAATTCTTATGTACGAAGGCCTTTTAAATAGTTCCAAATTTTAGGAATTTTAATCAAGGGCATTTGAAGAGTAACTAAAATTTTAATTTTAATTAAAATTTTAGGAATTTTAATCAAGGAATTCTATCTAATGCTATGGTCATTATTCATGTTCATCACTACCTATTGTGATATTCACTGCCTATATTCACTGCACATGCTCACTGAATTGCATAACATCTGGGATTTGATCTTCTACCTGTGCTTTGGCTACAGATATGATAATGCGTCACACGATTTTTCAATTGATTGAGGAATTTATGGAGTTTTTGTAGAAACTATCTAGGGAGCTTTGTGGAGACCTTAAAATCGATCAACATTTTGTGTCCCTTCCCTTATCATTACATTTTCTGCCTTCAAATCTATGAGACTATTCCTAATCCGTGAAGATAGTCCAATAATGCGAGTACCAAATCCATGGCTTAAAATCTGGAGGAACAAAACTAAGCATAATTACAGTCCTTATAAAAAAATCTTCAAATCCAAAAATACTGAAATTTACAGATAAAAGACTAACCATTTTCAAACCAATTCAAGAAATTCAAAAAAACTCGTTCAACCCAATTAGATTTCACGTACAATCAACCATGCACAATACTTCATAAATCAATTACTACATCAGTACATCCCATCCCAAAATTTGTCAGAACCTGCCCACAACCCTTTAATAGTCCCACTTGAATGGAGAAAATTGAAATGGGAGATAAAAGTAGATGCAACGTAACGAACAAAATTGAAATAAAAACCATGAGAAACGTGATGGTCTGATGGATCGTTCACGAAGGTCTCGACGGTATGCTACATCTGCAATAAAGAAAGACATATAAAGATAAATCTTATATATATCATACGGATTACTGGAGGGTGAGCGGCTAGGGTGCGATGCTACAAGACGGCGGCAGTGGACGTGCGGCGGGATGAGGAGTCGGAGAATGGCAGGCGGCCCTGCGATTATGGTTGGAGAAAAGAGGTGAAAGGTTAGGGTTTTATAAGTATAACCTAAAGGGTATATTAGTCCCTAAATATTATTTATTTATTAATTAATTATGAAATTAATTAAATTTAATAGATTTAAATATTATTATGGGAAAAAACTAAGCTAGTTAGGTCATAGATTGGGAAGGTGAGGAAGTTTTAGTCATATATGGGGCAATTATCTCATATGAAATCTACAAATACTACTTAATAACATTCACGTATTGGAACTTTAATGTTGGAGGGGCCACAACACAACGCATCTGAGAGCGCCGTGGTCTCTCCCCTAGCAGTAGGCCTGTCAATGGGTCGGGTCTAGACCCGGACCCGACCCGGACCCGGTTGTTTTTAACGGGTATGGGTCCTTATTTTATTCCGTTTACCCGGACCCGAACCCGGACCCGTTAATACTTTTAATAAACGGGTCGGATATGGTACATATGATTCCGACCCGTTAAGGACCCGGACCCGTTTAAAATTTCTTATTAGTATATATACACACACTAATACATAAAGAGGTTAGTTATAATACTTCAAATAAAAATACAAACTGATATATATATATATATATATATATATATATATATATATATATATATATATATATAAAGTGATTAGTTTTAATTCTTTGATTAAAATGATACAAATTAATACATACCTAATGTATAAGTGATAATATAATAGTATATAATATGCTTTTAGTCCAAAAGAACTTTTTGTGACCTAATTTCTAGTCTAATATACGATTTTTCTGTGGGAGAGAAAGAGACACAAAGTGCGGAATTGGACGCATCTACAACAAACAATATTTTATTCAATAAAAGTACTAATTTTCTATGATAAACCTTAATTTTTTTTGAAAAGTGAAGATATATTTTGCGTTTAAATTTGTGCTCTTTGATTTACATTTCATATACATGTTTTGCTATTTTTAAAAAATTATATAATGTTGTGTCAAAAAAATTATATAATGTTGTGCACTTGTGCATATGATTCTTGGCGGGTCTACCCGACCCGGTTCCGAGACCCGTTGGGTCCGGGTCCGGGTCCAAATTTTTAGACCCGCCGGGTAAACGGGTCGGGTCCGGGTCCTTTATTTACTTAGCGGGTCCGGGTCTGGAACACTACGTTCCGACCCGGACCCGACCCATTAACAGGTCTACCTAGCAGGTCTAAGGTTTGGTTTTTCCTTGGCAGATCTAAGGTTTGGTTCTTCCGGCCGGTGAATCCCTTTCACCTGTGTCCGACGTTGGGATTGGATTTGAGGGCTTGAGACAGATTGACAAGAATCCTTGCCCAAGCTTGACGACATCGAAACCAGAGTCCGGTGATCGATTTCTTCGTGAGCAGGGTAGCAAGGGAATGGAAGCGATGAAGATGACCGCTATCGGTGGATTTGCTACGAGCGCGGGACGAGGTGAGTTGCACGGATTTCAAACAGGCCAGATGACGATTGACAATGGAGGTTCAATTGAGCAAGGATACGGCCTCCTCATGAACCACAGCCATGGGTTGTGCGAGGTGCTAGAGTCCGGGAAAGTTTTATCATTAGTTGTTATTATTCTGTCATTTGACTTCTTGTTATCGTCTATGTTGTTAGGTTTGTCAGTTTGTTTGGGAATTCAGCCTTTTTTTATGTCATTGAGTATGTTTGGATCTATGGGAAAATGGATGGTTGTGTCAAGCCTGATACATGGTTAGCGATTCACGTTGCTCTTTCAAGGGTGACCATCTCTAAGTCTAATCATAGGTTTACAGTCGTAGTTGTTGGATTTTAGTTGGTGTCAGTTTTGTTTTTCCTATGATTGATGTAATCTTGAAACTTATGATATGAAAGAAGGTTAGTTGAAAATTAACATATTGATCGATTTTATTCTTCCATAACAGCGTATATATATGCATGGTACACTAAAAATAATAAAAAATGGTGAAAATTGAAAGAATGAAATAATGAGAGATTATATGTGACTATAGAATGTTTGAAGCTAGCTCGTTAGTGTTTGAAGCTAGCTAGCTTATGATTATCATCTGATAAATATCTCAACCATTGTGGGTAGGGTTTCCCGACGGAGGGCTGGGCTTCCGCCATTGCAGAGAAGGAAGCAGCAAATGACTATCCGACGACGACATCACTTTCCGGGGCAAGGCAACAGCACCAAAGTTCTTTTCTCCAGAGAGAGCGGTGTTCGTGCCAGGGTTAGGCGTCGGAGATTTGACCGGTGTCCATAGAGATGGTAAAAGGAGAGGACCCCTTACATTCTTATTCTTATTCTCCACGGCGGCAAAGTGCTTCTCGCCGAGAGTGGCCACGACGGCGGGGGCTTTGTTGGTCCCGGGGTTCCGCTCCGGAGGATTAGGGTGTTTCCACTGTAGAGACGGCAGCAAAAGACGTTCATCAGGAAATGATCTTGTGGCTTCACCAGGTTTGATGCCTAGTATAATTATCACAACTATATGAACAAAAACTAATAGTTTGTAGAAAATAGTTTTAGAACAAGGTGGATGATAATGTGCCATTGTGGACCGTCCCTCTAATTAATATAAGCAGTACGTGTATGTATGTTAGAAAATTGAATCACAATGTGAGGAGAGAGTTTGACTATATACTTAATATTTTATGATACTGATGATTGAAATATAAGTAATGATACTTAGCTTTATAGTATACTTCGTAATAATAATTAATTAATGAAGCTTGATTGGTAGGAGATTTAGAATATGGCTAGAGAAAGAAACAAATGATGGATGAATTAAATTGATGTCGAAAGGAAATGAAGGGAGGCTTATTTATAAGCTTTCATTTAGTACCTTGACTTTGCTACCTGAGCTCCCTGCTTGACCGTTGCATTTTGACCGGGAGAATATATATACGGTAACGCAGAAAAGTACCGAACTTGAATGGGTCATCTACTCGTCCCATTATTTAGTCGTCAGATCATAAAATGTGTTTACGGTCGGTAATTAAACATTTATAAGTAATAGGCATTTTTAGACCCAGATAGTAAAGGATGGTGTGATTTAAAATATAGAACAAATTCATTCAATAGAACAAATGTTCTTAACGAACAATATTGACAAAAGAAATAACATGCAAAAGGAAGAAAAACAAAACAATTCACGGGAAAACGAAAACAGCAATAAATATAATATTAAAAGAACTACGATCGAATAAGTAGAAGATGAACTAGATCAGTATGTAGAAGGGTGAATGTGCATGTTATTAGAAATACCTTAAATTCGTGCTAGAATTAGTTGATTAAAGTATGGTGTTGCTAAAATCTGTCATTGAGATTTCAAAACCACAGTCAAAATTGACGTGGTGGCGTTACAAGAACACACGCCAATGGCAAAGGGGAGACGAAAATGGAGATGGAATTCAAGAGAAGAAGCAAAAGTAATGTAGAGCATATATTTAGGGAATATAGTGTTAGGAATTAACTCAAAACAATATGAAAGAACACGCGAAATTCGATAACATAGTTCGCCACGAATGACTACGTCTGGAGACACTACCAAACCAGGAATTGCTATTAATATTTCGGATCAAGTGATTACAAGGGAGAAGACTTGTATTTATAGAGAGTAAAACTTAACCCCTAAAATAACTATGACGCGCGCGGCCCACATGTGTATGGTCCAAACTGTACGAAAATCACGGCTCCTCAGAAACGGACCAAAAAATTCAGATCGCCGGATAGAGCTTGGTTATACAGTCTCTAACACCATACACATGCAACTTATAATCCTATTTGGAAAGTTAGATAATGCATATTTTACTTGGAACGGTTCATTTTTTTTTTGCTTATCTCAAGATACAAAATATACTAAAGTTATTATTAATCTGAATGAGCAATTTATCCAAATATTTTAGTTTAATTTCCAGTACTCATTTTGCAGTGACTTTTCACTTTTCATCATTTCTTCATAATAGTTATCGCATTTTCATTTTTATAGGGACTAGTTTAATTGATTAATTTGATTCTGATGATATTCATGGCTATGAATTACTTTGATTCTAACACCAACTTGTACTTGTATCCAAGTGAACTATTAATTACGGAGTAGTTTACAATTTACTGGTGCGATATTGACTTTAGAATATATTAGGGCAAAATTTCACAGTCAAAATGTGAAAACAATTAACAATTTTGACCGTAATTGCAACCTATTTAGCTATAAAACTAACTTAAATCTTACTTATTTAAATTATTTTACTATTTTAACACATGCTATCTATAATTACGTTTTTGGTAAAAAGTTGATTGATAAAATTGATAAGAACGAAAAAGATAATTCTATTAATTTGTATATCACTACCTTTGTCTCTGTTTTATTAGTCATCTTTGACTTTTGCAGTCAATTATGGTAAACTTTAGTCAATCGTTTTGAATAATATATTGTTGAAAAACTTAAAAAATTTATACTTTTATTATATATTTTTAATAAAAAATATTTTCATATTGTAAACACTTTATAAATATATTTTTGCTCAAAATTTAGCATCATTGATTGCAAAAATCAAAGATTACAAACCAATATTCGAAAGTTTGAAACTAATTATGTACCATTTTTAGAACAACTTTGGGTATTGCTATGTAATATTTCCAATATAATGTCTCATATGTGCATTATTTTAACGACTTACTGTATTACTTAAATTTGCCTTGCTCGATCAGGAAGGGATCTTTATGTGTCCGGAGCAGAATTCTTGGAAGTAAGGTCAACCTAGCAAAGTGTCTGACCCATTCTTGGGGGCTTGGTGTAAGGTCATAGCCCATATAGCTAGAGCGCATAAAAATTAATTTTGCATCCATATTTATTTAAGGATATGGGATTTTGCCTCCTATTTTTAGAAAAATTAAAAATTAACGTGTCCAGCTGGTTGTGAAGTTATCGTACTTAGTGGAAGGTCTCAAGTTTGAAACCCGCTACGCACATAAGGATTCGAAAGTTAATGTAATGAGTTTCAGCCCTGATTATTCCAGCCCCCAGCCCCGACCGCGTGGAGTAAAAAAGAAAGTGGAATGCATACAACAATTTTCCTAAAAGGATCGGAGTGCAAATAATAAACAAGTGAGTATGCTGACTTTACAAAAATTAATCAATCCGGTAATTTTAATTTAAGTTTTAAACTTGTTATAATAGATTTTTTTTTTTTTTTTGGGGGGGGGGGGGGGAATCTAAATTCGAAAAAACAGAAAAAAACTTGTAAAATGTATGAGTGTGGAAATCTGTAATATACGATTTTGGGACTAAATGTGTGTACTATCGTATTATACATATTCTTAAGAAGTTTTTACATTTAAAATTTAGATTTTCATTTTATTTTTTAACTTTGTTCATTTTTTATTTGTTTTATTGAAATATATCTAACTGATTTCTTTATTATGGTATTTCTATATTTATTTCTATATTTTTAAAATTGATATGAACTCTATAAAAATCGTCAATTTTATAATTCATTTTTAAAAGATGAATAAGCTGGTTGAATTAATTGTATTTTTATAGTCATCAAGTCAACATGCTTATATGATACTCCGTACTTTTTTATTAATTATATACTACGTATATGGAATCAAAGTTATAGAATTTAAACATCAGAAGGATTATTTGAAGAAATAATTACATATTTATGACTAAAAATAAATTGTTTACAAAAATATGACTTGTGACTAGAGTAATAACGGAATCAAAGTAACTTATGTTTAATTTTTAAACATAAAAAATGGTTCAATTCACACTCCGAATCGGCAAAAAATGGTTCAAATTTCAGTTTTTACGGGTAAACAACCGGTCATTTTTTAAATTTTTTCTTGTTTCTGTTTTTTATTTTCGGTTTATTGCAATTTTGACACTTTTTAATAGTTTAGGGGTGCGAATTGGACATTTTTTACTGGAGATGACAATTGTGACCGATCCAATGGATACCCGCACCGAACCGCCCCGGTCAAAACGGGGAAAACCGCATTGACCGGGTAACGGGTATGGGGCGGGGAATACCCGTTTTGTTTTTACGGGTAACGGGGCGGTTACGGTTTTATACATGCCCGCCCAATTACCCGCCTTGTACCCGCCCCGTTTATTTTAGTTATATTGTTATTAAATTTTTATCTATTATTTGTCCCATGAGTAATAGAAGATGAGATTTTTCTATTTTCATTGAGTATATGGAAAATTGATGTACTAAGTATAATGTTTCCATGAGAGTTCATAATAGATCTTAATAGTCTTGTTTGATTATTATCATATTTTTAGTGAATAATTATGTTTTCAGATTAAGTTTTTTAGGTTCAAATTAATTTATGTTGTCTTCTTTCTCGTCTTGTAGATATACGAAACTTTAAAGGGGCGTCTCATTCTAGAGTTATCTAGGTGATGCCATTTTTTCGCCTTTTAAAATATTATTTTTATATTAAAATATCAATGACTCATTTAATAAAGCGATTACCCGCGGTTACCCGCGGTTATACCCGTTACCCGTTGGGGCGGATACGGTTTGGGTAAAAATTACCCGTTGGGTAATGGGGCGGTTAGGGGGCGGGGAGTTATCAAATGGGGCGGGTACGGTTATAAGTAAAACCGTCCCCAAACCGCCCCGTTGCCATCCCTAATTTTAACCCCTTTTTGCCGGTTTGGGGTGTGAATTGGATTTTTTTTTTCTAGTTCAGGGGCTGAATTGAGCTTAGACAACCGGTACAGGGGGCTATTTGACCCTTTAGCCTAATATTTTTGAAAAAACGCCTTTATTTGATTTTTTCCCCAAAATTTGGAGCATATATATTACATATGCAAGTTTAGGGGTACTTACTCATCATACCCTTCCGAAATTCGGGATATAAATAAATAAATATTTAGGGAATGGTTCAAATAAAAAGTGATCTTCCCGTGCAAAGTGCGAAATTTGCACTTTTTCATGTTTCGCTTTCACGTTTTCATGTTCTTGTTGCAATTTTTTGCGGTAGCGAAAAAAATCGAGTTATTTACAAAACTATCATCGTCATTTTGGCCGGTTTTGACAAAATTCGCAAGTGTGCAAAAGTGCAACGGAAACAAGCAAAAGTGCAAGCGAAACATGCAAAAGTGAAAATTTGTACTTTGCACGGAAAGATCACTTCTTATTTAAACTCTTCCATATATATATATATATATATATATATATATATATATATACATATATATATATATATATATAAATAAATATATATAAATGATTATTAACTTTTTTATAGTTAATAATCATTAAACTCTTTCATTTAATGATTATTAATTTATCATTTAAGATTGTTAATTGTTTACTAAAATAGAAATGAGAAATTTTACATTGAACGTCCAAAAAAGGAATGTGAGATCCTTTCTATGGGACGGAGAGAATATGTTTTTAATATATATAGGGAGCGCGCGGATCAGGTGAGAAGTGCTCTTAAGCGCGCTGAGAACTGCGAAGTTAAACTTATAGACTAAATATATGAACTTTTAACCAATAAATCATACGTACTAGTAACTTATAGACCCTTCGAAAATAATTACGAAAATGCCACCGCAAAAAAATAATTACGGAAACCTGGAAATTTTTTTGACGCGGTGGCATTTTCGTAATTATTATGGAGAGCTTTATAAGTTATGATTTATTAGTTATAGGTTCCTATATTTAGTCTATAAGTTTACTGCGTTGTAAGATCAGATGCAAATCCAAGGGTTAATATATATATATATATATATATATATATATACACATATATATATATATTAAGATCACATACAAACTAATCCTAATCTCTACAAAATTATAAGCATGAATCAAGGTAAGGATATTTTTGGTATTAAAAATTTGTTGGTGGTACATTATAGCTTTATATACATGTACCGTGTGATTAGAGCATGGTACATTGTTTCGTCTCTTCAAGTTTGCTAACAAACGGTTCACACCTTCCGTTAGGAAAACCTCACAGAGTCACTGCCCTCCTATCTCTAGAGGGTAACTGAGATGCCGCTCACAACCCAACCCACCGGCTCAGAGGAAGCATGCACACCAAGGTTCCGCATCAGTGTTCTTTCCCTTCATCTTCAGTGTCCGGGTAAGTTATCCTTTTTCTTTCTTTTAATGTCGATTGGCACAAAATAATAGAGCAACACAGATCTCACAATATAATTTCTATCACCATTCTCTAATATAAAGTCAAAAAGATATAATTCCTTGAATGGTACTACACAATTCCTGTAGCCCCTTTCCATTATGTTCGATTGTGGCACAGTGAAATACTGGAAGTGGTAAGAGGGGAGTGGTATAAGTTTGCATTTGAGTGATTATGTTATACTGGTTTTTAACATAAGTTTAAAGCTAGCCCTTCATCTTACCCACTTCAGCTAAAAGACACCTGCTACTAGAGCTCTTTCAGTTATAAAACTATATCAAAAGTAGTTAGTTACTCTTTCATTCTCTTCCATTTATTCATATCCTATTTATACCTGAATTAAGATAACTCTTATTTAAATTAGGAGAATTTATATCTACATAAGGATGCTAGACCATGCCTAGCTCGACATTACTATCCTAGATTATGCCTAGGTCAGTGGATGATGTGAGTTATATATATATGAACAGTGAAACCATAGGGACCTGGGGCCATGTAGCTCTATTAATGGAAAAATGTTGGATTATTTGTATATACTTTTTGAAACACATAGAGCATTTACATCATATGTTAATACAAAAGTAATGTTGAATTATTTGTGCAAAAAGGATGACACCCCATCCCGGAGGGCCCCCCAACACCGACCGGACGGCACGATGGGAGGATGTAAATTGGACTATAATCACAATCTGATAGATAGAAAGTGGGGCTCTGTCCCCGGTACTTGCAGAGGCCCTATGCATTTTTCAGCATAGTAACCCCTCATCGCAGATGCCGAGATTCGAACCCGAGACCTAACCCTTGTGGCACTCCGTCACTACCAGTTGAGCTACGCCCACCGGTTATTTGTGCAAAAGTATGAGTGAAGTGTATATCAGAGTGTGACATTAACTTTATACTCTATACTATATATGTGTAAGGTTTCATTTATAGTTGCCTTTCTTTTAGCACTTTTCATGAGTAAACATATATGACTATATATAATACGACCCTTTTGCAAATCATTTCCGTTTTAGTGGTTCTAGCTTAGCTTATCTTTTCTTTCTTATTCAAATATTTAATATACTAATGTTGTTCTGCTCGTATGGTTTTTTTTACAAGAAGGTTTGGGTAGCATAAATATTTTGACATCTAAATTCAATTGGGACTCCATTAAAAATGCAGAAAGAAAAGGTTACTAATAAGATTGATGAACTTAAAGACCGGTTACTAATAAGTTCTTTGATAGATCTGCATTTATATTGCCATGGCAAACACAGTTTATAATAAGTGTCATTTCACATAAGTTCACCAGACATAACTCATAACATTGATGAGCTTATCTAATTTGAGTTGCTTTTAGAACTTCCTTTCATATTTAGTCTGCCCTGATTTGCCAAATTCAGAAAGAAAATATATTCAAAGGCTTGTTTCATCCATTGAGAAAGATTTTGTCAAGGAATTTCGTATAGAAAAGGTTCCTTTTTTAGCTTTATTCATTTTTTCTGGTTAAATTAATTTAATCTCCTTACTCATGCGTTAGTTGGTTTATTTCTATTCTGTTATTGAACTGCTCCAATGATCTAAATGTGTTGTGCTGGGTCGTGGAACTGCGCTCAAGGACATTCCAGATGGTATTTATTCTAACTACATGGGTACTATCTACACCTACATACCTATCTATTGTAATAGTAATCTTGAATGCCCGTTATGGCGGGTCATCTCAAACTCTCACCTGAAGAGTGCCAAACATTGATTTGCGTTGAGTGTTGATTTGGTGTCTTCTATGCATTCACAGGGATGCCCAAGATTGTTTTTTGGCTTTTTCCTTTTGACCCAGCAACCTATCATGACATAGGGATGCTAGGATTATCCCTAGCTGCTTTATCGGAATGCCATATTTTGGTTTTGTGATATCTTGGTTGCTGTTGATTTGGGCCATAAAAATATTTGGGTCACACTTTTTCATTTGCAATCTCACCAGAAGATTATGATTCAGTGGCATATAAATTATCCAGAAAGTAGATGGGTGATATTTTCAAATTTCTACATACAATTCTCTTTGGAAGGAGAGGAAAGGTGACTTTCCAAGTCTTAGCTTGTTCATCCTAATGTGATTTAGAATGCATTAAATGCTGGGCATAAAAGTATGCATGGTAAGTGGACAACTGTGTGTAATATTTTACTAAATATATAGATTAATTATTGGCTTCATTTTTGAGCCCCCAGCCCCCAATCCCCATGTAACAAGAATAATATGCAGCATTTCCAAGCTGAAGCTATAAATTACTTGTCTCCTACTTGCTCTTTGTTTTCAAGCATTTCTTCTTTCAGTCAGTTTATGATAATCATGTTTTTACGTGGTCTTGCTTATTCCTGTTTCTTTAACTGGTCTTTATATTTACAGGTTGCCAATTTAAGAGTCATTTGTCGCGATTTTCTGGTTTTGTGTGGAACGAAAACGTGGTAATGAGTTGCTTTGCTGGAGAACTGTCATCCCCTTTATTAATTTAATTTTGAATTGCATTTTTGAAGTGGCAATGTGGTACATTAATATGATAAATTTCTCTGTAGGAAAAAGCAAAGGCTGAAGTTAAAGTAAAATTTGACATGTTAAAGAAACTGAAAGAATTTTTTTTGTGATTTTGTGATGTGCTTAACCTACTTGTAGCTAAGACCACATCAAAGAAGGTTTGTTGACTTTATCTTGCTTGATAGTTCTCTGTAAAGATGTCAATAGTACTTTAGTAAAACTCCCTGCCATTTTCAACAATTCCTTGAAGTTTTTGTGCTTTAGACTATGATGTAATGTAATGCAATTGAATGAAGTACGTAATGCAATACAAAATGCAATGTAATGGAATGAAGTTTCTATTCCATTACTATGTTTGGTTACTTAAGTAATACGGAGTAACAATTTTGAAACGTAATCACTATTACATGATTATTTTTGTTTATGTATGTGTAGAGTTAGAAAAGTTAGTGCATAAGAATGATAACCACAATTCGGAATAAAAAAAATTGAAAAAAAAACACGAATCCGTTAATGCATGCTCTTCTAGAATTGGACAACTAGCCAGAATTTATATCTATTGGACAACTGCCCCAATTCGGTAAAAAACGATTAAATAAAAGTGCCGCACAAAGATGAAACTGCCGGCCTGCCCGGCCAGCAACGAGCCGCGGTTGAAGCTCTCGGCGGTAGGCTAGCAATAAGCTTGTAATCTCAAATACACAACTTTTTAATGTAAAGCTTATTACATCTATGAATGTAATGAATTCCACACATACAATGCTCATTGTATTACGGTTTTAAATAAAATGTCATACCAAACATCGTATTCGAATCAACACGTAATACTCATTACATTACAAGGTTCATTACATCATACCAAACATGGCCTTAGAGTATTTTATATTCCCTGCCATTTTATGTTCCTTGAAGTCTTTATTATTATGGTTACTAAATGTTAATCATTTGCCTCTGAATAACATGTATGTTTTTTGTTTGAAACATGGTTAGTACCAAAAAGGTCGCCTAAATAAACACAAGGCTGGCTATGCTTTTTAATCTTAAATGACCCGTATTGCTTGTAATGTAGTTCTATGCTTTGCTTTACTTGTATAATATTTCGTGCAGAGGATTGTACTTTGAGAAATGAATGCATCCTCTCTTCCTACTTGAAACTTATTTCATTTTTGTTCTTGCTATTGGAGTTTGATTTGCAAGCATGTCCTACAAATAGTGTATTTCATAAAATGATATTGGGCATTTACACAATCGCGCAACGCGCGTATAAAAACTAGTTTACAAAATACAAACTAATCCTGACCATTGATTTTAATAATGCAACGGTCAAGATAGAAAACCAATGTCATTAATGGTTGGTCCCATGTTGTGGTTATAGGAGAAAAATTCTCCCACTAATACGATTGAGTATTAATGCTCAAATAAAATTTGACCCTTAATTTTGTTATATTGGACGGATGAGATGAATTTGCATTTTGTACCGGAAGCACACTTTGTATCCGATCTTAACCATATATATATATATATATATATATATATATATATATATATATATATATATATATATATATATATATATATATATGGCTAAGAAAATTAAAATAAATAAATATGGAGAAAATAATATTATATATATATATATATATAAATATGGAGAAAATAATATTATATATA
Source organism: Cuscuta epithymum (assembly GCA_945859915.1). Classification (NCBI taxonomy): domain Eukaryota; kingdom Viridiplantae; phylum Streptophyta; class Magnoliopsida; order Solanales; family Convolvulaceae; genus Cuscuta; species Cuscuta epithymum. Next base: position 5,773,836 of record CAMAPF010000955.1, on the reverse strand, counting down.
TATAATATTATTTTCTCCATATTTATTTATTTTAATTTTCCCGAATCTTATTAAAGTTTCTTTCATGAAAGACTATATACTTAAGTTAGGATCAGAGACTTTTGTGAAAATAATGGAAAGGCATACCCCATGTGGTAGCCTAGATGTCACATATATAATAATAGGAGTTCGGAGTACATTAGGAAACAAATAAATATGGAAACCTAGCATGTGATCACCGGGATCACCGGTTAGCGTCGAACCTCTGAAGCGCGCTCTGCCTGCCGCGGCACTGCTTGATTCACCAGGAGAGTTGCCGGAAAATAAGGGGTGCGGCTGAATCGTAGGAGGGGTCGGCGTCCATGTAAACAGTGGTGGAACCCACGTGGAATGTAGCGGCGAGAACGAAACCTCGTTCGGAACGGGTTCGGACTGCGGCGGCGCTGAGGACGAGCCATGTTGTTCTGCCGCGCTCGAAACCGGTGCTTCAGGAGCCGGTGTAGTCATCGCGGCCGTGGTGAAGGAAGAAGCCGAGACGGTGGCGGCGGCAGATACAGTCGACGAAGCCATGAAAAAGAAATTGTCTAATAACCTAGGGCTCTTGATACCATGTGAAAATAATGGAAAGACATACCCCATGTGCTAGCCTAGATGTCATATATATAATAATAGAAGTTCGGAGTACATTAGGAAACAAATAAATATGAAAACCTAATTAAAGTATTAATTACATTATTAACTTTTTGGTATTTTTGGTTGATGCATTGAGCTGAATTGCATTCTGGTATGCATGTTGGACTGTATAGTCTCTACTGTATATAGAATACCGAAACAAGTATAGTGAAATATATTTAATTATTTATATTTGAATATTAAATTAATATAATATTATATTAGTATAATAAAAAAATACATTATTCTTTTCTCATTAGGAAACAAATACGTTGATATAAAGCTTATGAGAAAAAACTAATAAGTGCTCAATATAATGTGGCATGTAATTAAGTATGTATGTATCCCTATATCTAGTCATATTTTATTCATGTACTTTGCTTTTAATGATTGGAAGCAACGTAATAACCTATTAGCAGCATCAAATATGTAGAATATTTATATACTCAATGAATTATATTGCTATAAAAATACATGTGGATCTATAATATACTCCCTAGCTATCCCATGATTCATTGATTTGTGTAAAGTCCATTTTATAGTTAACACGATTTGGTGTTACTTGTTTATTTAGAACATCAACTTTTTATTATATTATAATTCGTATTTTACGGTTTTATAGAACTTTTAACCCATTTTCTGAATATTTGAATAGAGAATTCAATTTTATCATCCATAAATTTGAAAAGTTGCAAGTTGCAACAATTTTGAATGAGAATAATTGTGAGGCATGCATTGATGTAATGCTCTAATATATATAACATGTACACATATATATTGATTATAAACTTCAGACTCGGCATTTAATCAATCACTTGTCAATTTTATTAATCCATACATAACAGCGTATATGCATGTTGCCATATTGGCCATAGTACACTAAGTTAGTTTTATTGAACAAAAAACAATAAAAAAATGGGGAAAATTGAAAGAATGAAAGAATGAGAGATTATAAGTGACTATAGAATGTAATAATCTCATAATTAGCACGTTAGCGTTTGAAGCTAGCTAGCTTATGATTATCTGATAAATTAAATATCTCAACCATTGTGGGTAGGGTTTCCCGACGGAGGGGTGGGCTTCCGCCATTGCAGAGAAGGAAGCAGCAAATGATTATCCAACGACGACGATGACATCACTTTCCGGGGCAAGCCAACAGCACCAAAGTTCTTTTCTCCGACGAGAGCGGTGTTCGTCCCAGGGTTAGGCGTCGGAGATTTGGCCGATTTCCATAGAGATGGTAAAAGGAGAGGACCCCTTACATTCTTATTCTTATTCTCCACGGCGGCAAAGTGCTTCTCGCCGAGAGTGGCCACGACGGCGGGGGCTTTGTTGGTCCCGGGGTTCCGCTCCGGAGGATTAGGGTGTTTCCACTGTAGAGACGGCAGCAAAAGACGTTCATCAGGAAATAATCTTGTGGCTTCAAGAGGTTTGATGCTTAGTATAATTATTAGAAGTGTAGAAGTAAAAACTAACAATTTGGAGATATTAGTTTTATTACAAGGGAGATAAAAGTGTGCCATAATAGGACCACTCTTGTTAAAGGAAGAAATTTGAGTAATAAATATATATATAGGATTGTTTTTACCGGTTGAAATATAAGTAAATAATTTAATGAGATATAGCTTGATGAGGTAAGTTTATGGTTAAAAATGAATATTGGGAGAAGGATTTGTGTTTAGGTAGAGAGAAATTAATGAAAGTGGTGAATATAATTGATGTCAAAAGGGAGGGTAGAGGGGGTTTATTTATAAGGTTGGAAGTCAAACCTTGACTTTGGTAGATGAACTCGCTGCTTGACCGTAACAGTTTGACCGGGATAGTACGCAGGAGAATGTATACGGTAACGTAGAAAAGTACAGAGCTTGAATGGGTCATCCACTCGTCCCAAGGTTTGTTTAGAGGGTGCAATTTATTTATGTTATTTACTTGTTCTAATTCAATATTTCAGTGCTATAAAAAATTCAACGAAACACGCACTGAATTCATGAATTCAAGTATTATGAGGTGTATAGTGTATACTAACAGCTCGTTGGTTAGTCTGAATTTCAGCTTATCAATTTAATTTTTTTATTAAACACGTCTCTTAAGGTGTGGGTGGAAGTATGTTTTGAGGTGAAGAGAAAAATATGTGAGGATTGATGACCCTTTTATTTATGTTTGGAAGTTTAAAAAGTGTGGAGGAATGATTTTGGGAAATTTTTGTGACCCTCTAAAATCACTTAAGGCTCAAATTTTATGTTTTTTCCAAAAGGGGGTATTGATGCATGACTAACTACATAATAATTTAAGTTCAATTTAAAATCAATATTGGTACATTTATTTGAATTCATCATACTTATGAGTTATGAAGTAATTTTAATTATAATTCTATCTAAGATTGGACTCTTTTTCCAAATTTACTATTCCCAAATAAGAAAAATATTTTTCTCGCCGTCCCCACCCCTTCCTCTCAAACAACTGGCCTTCAAAGCGTTTCCCTCCCCTAATTTCCTCCAAACTCCCAAACATACCCCTTAATGAATTTGGGACACTAAATTATGTGACAATCAAAATAAGTAATGAGAAGTTATTTTTGTGACTCAAATCGTTGTAAACAGCCATTTTAAATATTTTCATATAATTTTTTCTCTATAATTAAACAAAATCATTCAACTAAGTAGATGTACCAAAGGTTTTATCAATTTTAGTAGATTCAAGCGACAATTCTATCGATACTTAAATAATTAATGTACGTATAATCTTGCTCTTATTATGGTGTGTGAGTGTGTCTACCAACTCCCATCCGTAATACTCCGTATAGTATGGTTTAAATATTGTTTAATGTACGTAATCTGGTTTTAATTGTGGTGTGTCTACGGTCTACCAACTCATATTCCGCAACCCGTACACTGTCACCGTACATGTCTCTAATGTGTGTCCTTCACGTTTGGGTTGGAGAAAGGGAATCCGAATGATGTTAAATTGAATATGTGAGTACTAGTATCATTTATACACGGAGTATATACTTCTATATATTATTGATATAACCTTTTCCTTGTTATATGTACATATCATAGTGATCGTGAATGCAAGAATACCCTTATTACTAAAAAGTCGGGATTTTCCCATAGAGTAATATCATCCTAAAATAAAAATGTAATCATTACGATAGTATACTATCACTATGAACTATGAAGTCATAATTCTATCGCCAAGCTAAATTGTCATCATCAAGCATTATTATCATTTTGATCGTAACAAAAATGCCATGTCGATCGGCATTTTGTGACATATACAGTGACGGGTAAAGAAATGTCATAAGGAATTTATCTTCTTTCATAAAAATGTCATCTCGACTCGTAGAATAAAGAAATTGTGGTTTACTGATAAGAAGTATTTGTAGACTCCACGGATGGAGAGGCGATTTAGAAAGTGGATGCATGAATTCTGGTAGAGAGAGGAAGAGGTTGGTCATGGTGATATGGATGAGCTAGTACGGCAAATTAAAACTATGAAAGAAGAACCGATCCTAGGGGTAGAAGGGTAATAGGAAATCCTAGCTATTGGGGAGCTTAAAATATGTATTCATGCTTTTATATACTCCCTCCGTCCCATTTTACTTAGCCATTATATGTTTATATATAGAAAGCATTGATAATGTGAAAATGGTATGAAAATGTTATTTGCTAAAAATACTATCATAAAAGTATAAAATTATTAAATTTTGCATAAATATATTAGTTGAAATAATTGGTCGAAGTTTATCAATTTTCATCTTTGACTAGAAAAATCCAATATGACTAAGTAAATTGGGACGAAGGTAGAATTATATTCACGGATGTAATAAAGTATATGGATTTGGATCACCAATCTCATGACTATTGGTCTATTCACTACAAAAAAACATGGGATTGGCAGAGATTTTTGCATGGATTTGGCGCGGATTTTGGCAGGGATACACCAAATCCGTGCCAAAAATGCTTTGGCACGAGCCACTTGACACGAAAAATTGATAAGTCCGTGCCAATCCCGCCTTTTTTTGTAGTGTACTGGACTTGGATAGTGACACACATACATCCAACAAATATCAATTACATAGTATATTATTGTACATCTTTCTTATTTATTTGTACATTTTAGATTAGCTTAGTCTTTATACCATTTTGTAGCCTTTTGGGTGTAATTGGGCATGGTAGGCTTAACCTAGCAACCCGCCGAACTCACATTTCCCTTGTACTTTCTTTTGGGAGGATGGATTAATTATAGTCATTTGCATTTTTCTTTCTATCTTTCACTTCTCTCTACAATAATACTACGTACACGCACGAGAAGCACTATCCATCATAATGATACACTCATATTTATTGAGACAATTTCTTTATTTTTTAATTGTTAGTTTTTTGCACGTCGTAGTCTAATAACCATAAGATAAACAAAATTAATAATAAATTCTATTATCATGTCGTCCTTAATTAATCTGCTACATTGTCATCTCTAATTTCCCGACTAATTCAGTCGAATATACTCTTACTATATGGATTCTATAGAAAATGTGCTACATATGTACCATTTACCAAACAATTGCAAATTAATCTGCTCCATTGGTAGATCCTTTGTTTTTATGGATCAAAATTTAAAAATAAGCTGGAATTCAAACAATTATTACCACAAGAAGATGTGTGTACTAGAAATTAAGATAATTAAAATAATTAGAGATGCAAAATGTTTGTACCAAATAAAATTGGAAAAGAACCTTAAACCTTTAATTTATTTCGTACAAAATTTATAACCTAAACGAATAAAATAAAGAATAATCCAATGAAGTAATTGATGAGATTAACACTAAATCATATGCCTAGTTGAGGACCTTATTGTCTACATTTTGTATATTAAGCTAAGTTAGAAGAAAAGAAAAAACGCAAAAGCTCTTGTGCGCGGCGGTTTCCGGCAAGAATATATTTTTCCGGCCTCGATCTCTCGTCGTAGGCCGTGGCTAGTTGTCGCTGGCGTTGTGGTTAGCATCCTCGGCGACGCCGAATTGGATGTTATGGCGGGGCAACGCCGCCGCCATCGCCACCGCAGGTGTATAATGGTGACCGTCAGGATGAACCGCCGCATGGGAGTTTGAAATGGTAATACAATCAACGGCGGCGAAGTTTTTATTTCCAAGAGTGGCGGCGGCATAAATCCCCGGCATTGGTGCCGGGATTTCGACGGGGCGGAGTGACAGCACGCCACTGGAGGGAACTCAAAAGAAGACTATCGCGCTGACCAGCTGCGGCGGCTTTCTTGATCATCATCCATTCTTTGTCTTCCTCATCGAGAATCCTGGCAGCTTCACACGGCGGTTGTATGGTGATCACGATAAGAAGTAGGGCGGCGCCGGCTATAGCAGCCGAGGAGAGAACGTTTTTCGCCATCTTAATTCGTGTTTAATTACCGGTGCAGCTAGTTATATTGATATCTTGTATGGGTCGTACGAGCTTATATATAGACACAAATTTAGTATATAATTCGGGTTTGGGTATAAGAAAGAACGTAACTTTGACCGTTGACTAATCGAGCAAAGGTTTGCATGAGAATGGAACGAGTCATGCCCTATTATGAAATAGACTTCAGGAGTGTTTGCCCTACCTTACTAAAAATGCTTTTATGCTTATCAGAATCGCTTCTTTCTCAAACACTACCAACTTTTACTATCAAGTATTTTTTCCAAAATCACTTTAAAAATCACTTTTTTGAAGTAGAAGCAATCGCAAGCACTCCCTTCCTCATCCCTAACGGTAAGGATGTTTTTACTTGATCCATGAACCGGAAAACGTCCGGTCTGTGTATTTTATAATTGTCCAAATATGATCTGGTCTAATCTGATCTAGTCTAGTCTGGTCTGATTGATCTGGTCTGGTCTGGGATTGAAAATAGTCCAAGTAAAAACATCCTAAGTTTGGGTGTTGGGGAAGGGGGTGGAAAGACGTACTTTGAAGGTATGTTGTTGAGCGGGAAAATGAGGGGGAAAGTAAGAAAACTCCTAATTGTATTTGAGAGTAATAAATTTAAAAAACGAGTGTTTGAATGAACTATAATTAGAATCACTTCAAAATATGAAAGATTCAAATAATTGAACTGATATTCATTTTAAATTGATCTTAAATTATCATTTAATTTCGTTAACTATCTTTCGAGACCGTTCAAATTGGTGGAACTTAAAAATTGAGCATTAAGAGAATTTTGGGGTAACAAAAACCCTCCAAAATCACTCCTTCCGATTTTTTAAACTTCCAAACATAAAAAGGAGAGTTATAAACCCCCATCAACACTATAGAGGTGTTGGTTTGAGAGTGCCGAAAGCTTCTTGCAGATGAAAGATTTATCAAATTTCAACCTACTTTTCGCGTAAGAAATAGTTGTGCAGCTCACTAGCTAATGCATGCCGCTCACGTGTAAGAAGAGACTCTCAATACTTCGCGAAGCACCTATATGGATTAAGAGCCTACTTCAGGAGGATCCTAATGGTTTCGAGCGTACCAGATTTTAATGTATTTTTTTTCTTTTCTCCGTTGTATCCAAAAAATAAACCTTCATCAATTTTCTCCCTCCAAAACCTAACTCCTAAACATACCCTTAATTTCCAAAATTAACTCTGTTAAAAATAAAACAATATTCAAGATGACTTTAATTTAATAAATAATATTCAATAATATATGATTACATATTAGTAAAACATTCTTGGTGTACGATTGTAATAAGATGTATTTAGAAAAATCAGACTTTCTTTTTACTACATGGAGTTTGGACGATGTATAGTGGAGTTGTTTGTTTAGATTAAAATTCAAAAATTCAATCACGCGCTCATGACTATGCTGAGCTCCTTTCCTTGGGCAATACGGCAAGAAATTAAGTGACACCCCATGAAATTGCAAGCTGAGATAATTTAGTACGAAATTTTGCTATGGGGCCTGTAGAGTGTACACCCGCCTATCTACTCTATTGAATTTGAAGATTACGTTAAAAGGCTATACATTTATAGACAATAGTCAAATAAAATAATTAATTTCAATATAATTTGACAAATAGTAAGTTTTGATGCACATCAACACCATTATCATCAATACAATGAAATAATTGATGATAGTGGTGTTCATGGGGATGTATCAATTTTAATATCTGATGATATTTTTATCTTTGAATAGAATTGTCCATTTTTTAAGATGGAACGAGAATATTGGTGTGAGATATCTAAAGAAGCAAGTGAGACCATTGAAACCAAACATAGAGAGTGAGATGCAGATAGTAAGAATACTTTTTATGAACTGTACTAAATAAATGTGACGAGTTGTGAGTAAGAATACTTTTTATTACTGTATTTCATTAGAGAAAATACACCCTTTTTTATGTATGAATTTAAATAATCTCTTTGTATTTCTAACCTGAATTTTTGGATAGATTAATTGAGTTATGAACTTGGAATCTCATGATCGAGTTAATTGATTACATGATTCTAAGTTTATTATTTTCCACACAATTCTAAAATCTTTACCCATATATGAAGATCGTACTTCACGCGCTATTGTTGTTAAGCGTATTTTCGGATAATCCAGCCATAATACATGGCTACTCTGAATATGGTCCGGTGTTGAAACCATATCGTGATTCATCTACTATTCTTGATTATTCTGATGCAGATTGGACTAATTGCCCTAATCAAAGCTAGGTATCGGGCTATTGCACATACCTTTCACGTCCTTCATGGCAAAATTCATATTCAACTCATTTTATTTGAGCTTGGCATTACAACTCGTGCTCCAGTCAAGCTACTGTGTGACAATGTGTGCTATTCTCATTCAATATGTGTGCTCGCAGTAAGCACATCAATATTGACTACCATTTCATTTGCGAACGCGCATGTTGTTGATGAAGATCTCATCATCAGATGTATTTGTACTCAACTTCAGTTAGCAGACATTTTCACTAAAGAGTCTTTCTGCTCAACGCTTTATTTTTACATAGCAATCTCTGTTTGGTTCCCCGGCCCCGCAAAGTTTGAGGGGTGTAATAAGTAGTACGTAGTAATATAGATTTATGATGAGTTCAATATTATTAGACTTCTTTTGTAACTCGGATTGTTCATCTATTATAGAAGTACATATGATCATAGGGCTACCAATCTAGTAAGTCTGACGTTTATTCTCAAACCGATTCCATCTATTTTTTACATTTGAACCATTTGAATCATTATAAAAGAAGTGTAAATCTGTTTTTTTTAAAGAGGGACTTAAATTGATATCACATCATTCAGATAGGGAGTAAAATGACAAAATGACCACGGGCAACCGCCAGCCCTCGAACCAGATTAGAGTCAATCACCTTCAAAAAAGTAATATGACTCGCTGATCCTATAATGGGCTAAATGAGCCAACGACGGTTAAAGCAGATCTTCCATCATCCAATCCTGATACAAAAGTCTTACAACAATAAAAGTAACCAACAGACAAATAAACAGTCTGATCATGATAAATAAATAGCAAGCAAACAGTGAAATTAAAATGCCGCTTCCAAACCCTAGACTCTCATGCACTCCATGGTGGTGGTTCAGGAGGGGGACAATCCAGCAATACTAAGCTTCTTCCTCACCTTGCCTCTTATTCATCGTATATATTCTCTACCAAGTCTCCTTTGTCGCCACCTAACACGGATGACCTCGAATCCAGATCTGTTCCAGCCTCTAGCCCCGCGCTTCGTCCATGTCCTTTGGCCGCCGGAGACTAATGCAAGCATCCGTTTTCCGTCCCTGCATAACCCCTCGGCCACTGGAGACCAAGCATCCTCTTCCCTCCGCCTAATCTCACCAAAGCAAAAGAAGAAAAATAGCCGCACAATTGATGGCGGAAGAAGAAACCCTGTATGCCAAAACCCGCCTGTGACGGCCGCTCCTTGTTACAAACGATAGCGGAGGAAAAAACTCTAGCGACGGAAACCCACCCTAGCGAGAACTTTTGTTTTTAAGAAGTGTAAATCTATTTAAAAGCTGAAAAAGGATGTGGGGGTAGGGAGGGTTTAAAAATATATTAAAAAAAGAATTAGGACCGATTCAATAATCATAAATAGAAATTTCTATCTAAGTTCCCAACTTATCATCTCCCAAGGATCTGGTACTAGAGTCAGACCTTAATTGTCCAAAAAATACTATAGGTACCCCCATTTTGGGGTACCCTGTTTGTACACCTAGTTGTATGGTTCACAAAAGCAATTGTTAAAAATGGGACAATTAATTTAATGAATTGAGCTTTTGTGAACCACACAAGTGATGGTGTACAAATGGGGTACCCAAAATGTAGGGGTGGACTCGGGCCGGGCGGCCCGCCCCGAAACCGGCCCGAACCGGTCACTGTTTGAACCGGCCCGAACCGCCGGCCCGGCCAGGGACCGGTCCGGGTAGGCCCGACCCGCTGGGGTTCCGGGCAGGGCTCGGGCCCCTCAAAAGATGAACCGGCCCGGCCGGTTCGGGCCCAGTCTGGGCCAATTTATTATTTTTTTCTTTTTTTTTTGAATTTTTTTTAAGTTTTTGGGTTGGACTCTGGGTATTTTGGACCATTTGAGGTGGTTTAGGGTGGTTTGGGGGTGAGGAGGGAGGGTTAATTAGGAAAAGCCAAAAAAAAGAAATATAAATTGAACCGAGGCCCGACCTGACCCGGACCCGGGGGTTACCCGGGCCGGTTCCGGGCCTCTCCTTTCATGAACCGAGGCCCGAACCGGCCCGAATCCACCCCTACCAAAATGGGGTACACCAAGCATTGCTCCCACCCTTAGCTTACTTCCTTGACTAAGTTGACTTCAACCTGCACCGTGATAGTTTCTTGGCCTTTTGCTTTCATACAAGGAAACGACCGCGAGAACATATCACCGAGAAATGAAAGAAGGTAATTTACACATCAACTCCACGTTGAGAGATCGAATCAGATTAATTTCAACTAAAATCTATGTAAATTGAGTGCGTATATGGTGCAACCGGCACACCATGAGCATCATGCTCCTGTGCCCAAAACAACGCCGTTTGAAGCATGTTGCTCCCACCTGAAAATTTGCGTGTTACTGTTCATGCGTGTGAACAGTAACCTTTGTTTTTGTTTTTCATTGTCATGAGCAGAATGATGTAACTCGTGTGTAATGAAAGGTAACTCACGTTCTTGGAAATGTAATCATAGTTATTGGTAAATGTAACTAATGCATTGGAACGTAACTTTACTCCCTGCAATGTTTATTCTCTCGCTTATCATATATGAAATGTAAATTGTGTATATTAAAATGTAACTTCAAGCAAGTTGAGATGTAAAGCGTGTTAATTGAAATGTAACTTGCAAAGGTAAATCAAAATGTAAAACCCATTAATTGAAATGTAATTTGGTGCAAGTTCTAAGGTAAGTTGTGTTAAAGGAAATGTAACCTAAGGCGTATTGAAATGTAAATCGTGTTTATGGGCGTGTAAGTTAAGACCAATCAACATGTAAGTTGTCTAATACAGCATATATATAAAATATATGTAATTACAACAAACATTGATCGAGGAAGTTTTTAATTTTGCCCACAATACGGTAATGTTAATTGTTAATGTTTATTGCTCTTCCCAATACCACAACATTTAAGTATTGAAGAAAAACATCAACACAGCAGGTTTGCAATATTCAAAAAGTCATAAACCATGCATAGCCGCATATGACAAACGATTTTCTTCAATCGGCCTGATTGCTACATAGTTGCAACCAATTTGGGCATATGATTGCACCAAAGACGGAGGAGAGTATACTTCTTTCCTTAACGACGGTAGAGCTGCGACCAGACTGGAGAATTGATGGCTACGCGCGCGAGACTAACGATTTCCGACAGAATCTCACTCCCATGTGCGATGGCCTGTGCAGTGGGGCAACGGCGGAACTTCTCGTACCGAGCTCTAGAGTAGGGCGAAGCTCCATGGGAAAGGAACAGTGAAAGCGAAAGTGCGACTGTGCGAGGGATAGAGATGAAGTCCGAAGATTAATTTTTTTTCTAATATAAATCGGTACCGTTTTGGGATCGGTGCGCCGTGCTCATGGTGCACCGGTCGCACGGTATAATTTGCCATGTAAATTGGTTCAATGATAGTAAATTTTTATGCAATTGTAACTAGCTACGATAAATGTCAACATTCTTTATTAGAATATGACACAAGTAAACTTTTTTTTGGAGATCGAGGATGACAATACTTGTCATACTTGTGAGTGACGTACAATAAGTTTTTTTTTGAAGTAGCATAAAATTGAAAAGAGAGAATTCCCTAAATAAGAGTAAAAAAGTTTTGAAATTCCAAAATAGGACTAAAACGTTTTTATTCCCTGAATAGGATTAAATTTCTGCCAAGTTTGGCATTACTAGGCTTTAAACATGACATATTTTCCAAACTTGACAGATTACTCCTATTCAGGGAATAGAAAACATGATAGTCTTATTTTGAAATTTCAAAACGTTTTTACTCGTATTTAGGGAAATTTATTGAATTGAAAAATCCCCAACAAAACCAATGAAATAATGTGATAATCAAACCTTAAATTTAAATTTAAAATAAACCTAAAACCAATCAAATTAAAACAAACCTAAGTTAATTTTTGATGGGTGAATCATTTATGTAAGTAACTCAATACCAATCAAACCAGAAAAACGAAACCTACCTCCTAACTGTCCACCCCTAGTTTAGGTGATGAAACGAAAAATCACAAAAAGCCGTTGGGAGATCCTACAATCTCACCATACTCAACAGTTCCATTCCCCGCCAAAAGCGCATGCAAACTGCACGCAGCGCGTTCTTCTCATTCATCGAAAAATGCTGTTTCCGGCCATCTATCACACCGAATCCCTAACATCACCGCATTCTCTTCGATCCGCCTGACCATATTCCTCGCCGATCGAGCTCCCTTTTTACGGGATCCAACTCTTTCGTTTCAGGAATTTCAAATCGCTGTACTCGAGAAAGTAAGTTCAATGTAGTTGAAATTGAATGTTTTCCTTCCTCTTTCAACTGTGTTTCCGTCAGGCATCATTCATTTATACCATTGTTCGCTGATTACCAGTGCAAGGAGCTCCTGTAGATATTGTAGTAGGTTCCAAGGTATGGATCGAGGAGCATCCGGTTTCTTACACTGATGGAAAAGTCTCAAGTATTGATGGACAGAAAGTTGAGATCCAAACGGCCGATGGACGGAAGGTATTTCAAGCTGCTCCGCGATGTTCTGGGATGAATGGATGATCCTTCCTTCTTTTTCACGAGCTCTTAATATGCAGTGCTTGAATCGTATTTTTATTGTCATCTCATTGCAAATTTGCTCTGGAAATGTTATTTGACACTAATGACACAGAATTATCACTTCGCTCACTGTGATTGCTCCAATTGATCCAGGTTGTATCAAGTTTATCAAAGGTGTATCTCCAAGATGATGATACTCCTGAATGTGGATTCGATGACATGACCAAACTCTCATATTTTCATGAACCTGGGATCTTGCATAATTTGTCAAGAAGATATCATCTAAAAAGTTTTTATGTAAGATTAATATTTCTTAGTTTCTTTCATTTGTATTCACAATCGTGAGAAGAAGTTATGAATTACTTACTGCCGAGATGGGCAGATTTGTTATAACATTGGATCATGCCCTGACATTCTGGCAGACTTATACTGGAAGTATTCTTATCGCAATTAATCCATTCCAAAAACTGCCTGACTTGTATGATGTTCATACGATGGAACAATACAAGGGAGCTTCTCGTGGAGAATTTAGTCCTCATGTATTTGCAATTGCTGACATTGCTTTCAGGTAAGTATTTATCACCTGTGATCTTCTCATTAAAATGGCATAGAACTCACTGAAGTTAAAACAGGGCAATGATCAATGAAGGCAAAAGTAACTCTATCCTGGTTAGTGGTGAAAGTGGTGCGGGTAAAACTGAAACTACCAAAATGCTCATGCGTTATCTTGCGTATCTGGGAGGACGAAAAGGTACTGGAGGGAGAAATGTAGAACAACAAGTTCTGGAGGTAAACTTGATTCCAGGCTTCCAGCATCAGTTGTTCAAACTCTTTCTGTCCATAATGGTATTAAATGACAGAACTTGTCTGGGTAAAATCAGTTTCCATATCTTGAAGCATACGAGTAGTTTTAACTCAAGACTCCATAATCATTATGCATTACATACGTAGTATATTCTAATCTGCCATTCAGCTTTATAGAGAACAAAATCCTTCTTAAGCTCTTGCACTATGGTATTCCTCAATAACTTCAAGGAAGTTTTGCTCTACATTTTCCTCTTCTACTCTTATTAGCTCACTATCCATATTGAGCCAATCACTATTTTATAATTACATGTTTTAATCTAAGTGACAGTAACTATAAGCCTATGTTTGTCGGAAGGAAGGAGTACTGGTACTATCATATAATGACTTTTTAAACCCATTCATACCTACATTAATTCTGAACATTCATAAATTGTCTGAACCAACTTGCTACCAGTATACCCTCAATCATAATGGGTTGATACAAATAAGGTTTATTCTAATGTGCCTCTTCTTATCCTGCACCCCCATCGTAGCATTCACTTTTGACTTAGAACCCTACACCTCCATCTTAAAGTTCACTTCTGAATTAGAGCTATCTTATGAGCCGTTCACTTCTTCACAACCCAAAAATATACTTTTACCCTCCAAAACTCCATGTACTTTTCATTCTGTCATTTGCCAGTCTCATGAAGGATAAAAGCATATACCTTGTTTGGCATTTTTTATACATTACCTCTGTTCTTTTTTCTTTCTGGTGTACCAAAAAGAACTCCACTTTTCTTTAGAACTTAATGTGTAGAAGTTTAGGAGCCCAGAATGCGGTGGTTGCTGTCTCAGTAGTTTAGTGTAAGCAATTATCCACTATGAGTACTTGAAAGTTGAAAGTGCTATAATGAATGGATACTAGATAATTAAAATGTGTTTTCAGAAACAAATTAATGAAAGTAGATAAGCTACACCTATGCCATGAATTGTCTTTTTTAAGGAATATGCCAGGAATTTTCAAATGTTTACTATAAGATTTTAGATGGAGGCTTAAATGAAAAATGACACGCCTTTCCAACTTAGTGAAACTCTTCTCATGTTTAGTTAATGATTTAAATGCTTACAGTTCATAAAATAGGAAAGGAGTTTTAAGCTTCTAGCTTGTAGTTTCCCTTTAAAAGGCTATCCTTACTGGCAATTTGATTTTAGTCTTCAACTCAACGTTTTACTAACACAATTGCAGTCAAATCCAGTTCTTGAAGCATTTGGCAATGCTAAAACTGTAAGAAATAATAATTCCAGGTCAGATTTGTTACAATAAACTTTCAATCATTAAATGATTCATTTGGTTTTTATAAAACTAAGAAATATCAGCAGTCTCTGATGCAGCTATATTAATGCAGCCGTTTTGGGAAATTTATTGAGCTTCAATTCGACAATTATGGGAGAATATCTGGAGCAGCTATTAGAACTTATCTCCTAGAGAGATCTCGTGTTTGCCAAGTATCTGATCCTGAGCGAAACTATCATTGTTTCTACCTTCTATGTGAAGCGCCAGAAGAGGTAAACCATCTGACACCTTTCTCCTTATCATAATATCTCATATTCGGCAATTCAATTGGTTGGTAAATATATGTTAATTGACATTTTCAAATCTTAACAGGAAATTAAAAGATACAAGTTAGGGAGTCCTAAATCATTTCGTTACCTGAATCAATCAAATTGCTACAAACTAGTTGGTGTTAGTGATGCTCAGGAATATCTTGCAACAAGAAGAGCAATGGATATTGTCGGAATTAGTGAAAAAGAACAAGTATCCATTCTACTATCACTTAATCTTTTATTTTTTCCTTGTATTTTGCTTCTGAAGTATGGTAGTTGTTATATTTTTCATGCTAGGAAGCAATATTTAGAGTTGTGGCAGCCATTCTGCATCTTGGGAACATTGAGTTTGCAAGGAATGGTGATACTGACTCATCAGTTCTTAAAGATGAGAAATCAAAGTTCCATCTTCAAACAACATCAGAGCTTCTAATGTACAAACAACCTTGATATTTATTTATTTGTAGTTGTCATTTTGTTTGAGTGAGTCAACTGACAAATTCTTTTATTCAGGTGTGACGTTAACGTACTTGAAGATGTACTACTGACGCGATCTTTGGCCATCCCTGAAGATGTTATCAAGAAATGTCTTGATCCTGAAAATGCAGCAGTTAGTAGGGATGCTTTAGCAAAAACTATATATTCTCGCTTATTTGACTGGTATCTCTGTTATTGTGATCAACTTGTTTATACAATATTCTGCATGTTACTATGATATTAAGGATACCCGTTTTATATCTATAGGTTGGTCGAAAAAATTAATAACTCTATTGGACAAGATCCAAAATCAAAGTCACTAATTGGCATTCTCGACATTTATGGTTTTGAAAGTTTTGAAAGTAATAGGTAAGTATTGATTGGATTTTAAGCTGCAACCATTCTGTCTAACTGATATAGTGAATAGTGATATCATTTTCCATGGACTTGTAACTAACTCTCTCTGATATATTTAGTTTTGAACAATTCTGCATTAATTATACGAATGAGAAGCTGCAACAGCATTTCAACCAGGTATGTAGATGCTACTGCATCTCAGTCAATCTTATACATTTTGTCTCAAGACACTGAATTCCTGCGATTTATTCCAGCACGTGTTCAAGTTAGAGCAGGAGGAATACAATAAGGAAGGGATTGATTGGAGCTATATAGAATTTGTTGATAACCGAGATGTTCTGGATCTTATCGAAAAGGTTCATCTATTTCATTTTAGTAATGACGTTTCACCCTAATAAAGACACTCATGTAATCATGTATATATGTTGTGCATCTATGTATGTATAGTGTATATATCTATAGCATACCCATAGAGTGTTTCTGATGACTTGTTCTCAAGGTGTAAGTGAATTTTATATGGAAAAAGAAGGCTTTAATTTCATTTAGAAGCATTTAGTACGAAAAATGGGAAGAGTCTTCAAACGCTATTTTAATGCTTATTTTTTAAACATAAATTTGGTTCTTTTTCGGAAAGGCATTTCAAGGGCTTCAATGAGAAAGAACTTATACACTAATACAGGCACATATTTAGACTTATAGACTAAAAAAACACAAACACACAAATATATGTATGTATGTACTATACTACTAATCTACTATATGTGTATCTATGTACGGAGTATTTATTTATTTATTTATTTCCTTCTTTCTTGACCTTCTTGTGATTGAAACATGCTATTATGAGATGAAGTCGAAGTTTGATTTTTCATATTTATGTATGAATATTTTTATAAATTTAAGCGAGGTTCTCTGTACAAAAAAGAACTGTTAAAAGGGACCACCTAACATTGTACTGCTTCAGTTTGTGTTCATTCCACTTGTACAAATTAAAATTTCTGCATAAATATTTTCCTCAAATTCAATCTCTCCTTGGCGTTTCCCTTTAAAATATGGGTGCTGCAGAGCTAATGTTTTTTCATGTTGGCTGATTCTCATATGAACTTATTATAGATAATCATGCATTTTAAACCTTTTTATACCCATATTAGTCCACCAGTTGACATAAGGTTTTCATGAAATGCTATATCAGAAACCTGGAGGGATCATTGCTCTTCTTGATGAAGCATGGTATGTATGTGAACTTCAGTTTCGTGTGCATAATTGACATATTTTCTGTTTATGGTTATGTGTAAAAACTCTTGCATTGATTCTCCTTTTGTGGACTTATCCTGTTTCCAGTATGTTTCCCAAGTCAACTCATGAAAGTTTTTCACAAAAACTTTATCAGACTTTCAGTGGTCATAAAAACTTCATCAAACCAAAACTGGCCCGTAGTGAATTCTCGATCGCTCATTATGCTGGAGAGGTACACTTACCTTATTGCATCAATCAAGTATTCCAAATCAATATGTGATGCATGACTAAGAGTCTAGTTGAATTGGCTTTTCATCAGGTACTATACCAGTCTGATCAATTTTTAGATAAGAATAAAGACTACATCGTTCCTGAGCATCAAGGTCTGCTATGCTCTTCTAAGTGCCCATTTGTGGCTGGACTCTTACCTCCTCTTTGTGAGGAGACAAGTAAACTTTCCAAGTTTTCATCTATTGGTTCTCGTTTTAAGGTATTATGTAAATTGTAGATTTAAAATTTTGTTAAGTTTCTGGCAGACATAATTGTATGGCAACTAAAGTGATTGCTATCAATAACTGGTTACAATTTATTGCTGAAGCTACAACTCCAACAATTGATGGACGTTCTTAATTCGACTGAACCTCATTATATCAGATGTATGAAGCCAAATAATCTCCTAAAGCCTTCCATTTTTGAGAATGCAACCATTTTGCATCAACTTCGTTGCAGCGTGAGTACACATTGACATTTACGTAGAAATGATTTCCATCATTTGAAGTATTTAATTACTTCTGTCATGTTACTCTTATTGCAGGGAGTTATAGAAGCAGTTAGAATTAGTTGTGCTGGCTACCCTATGCGTAAAACATTCTCTGAATTTCTTAAACGGTTTGGTGTTCTTGCTCCAGAAGTGCTGGTTGGGACGTAAGTAAAGTTACTCTTCTCATCATTCAAGAATATATTTTTGCAAAAGTTATGTCAATTTTGACTTCTTCGTGGACAGCTATGAAGAAAAAGATGCCTGCAAAAAGATCTTTGAAAAAATGAGGCTTCCTTGTTCTCAGGTTATCTTAATACCTCGTATGCTTTATTTTGGAACACAGTTGAATGTTAGTGGTTAAGGTTAAACTAATTGTTTGACCATATCTAATTCGTATATTTGCTAGACACTACAACTATATCTGCCAGACAAACTTATTGTAGAGTTAAGGTGTGAAAAAAGAAAATGGGAAATTTTCTTTACTTTGCAAGATACTCCGTATTGTTTTGCTTGCACACACGCATTATTCTCTTCGTTCATGCGGTACAGTCTCTGCTTTCTTTTATTCTGCATGGGTACGTAGGTATTTTTTTTATACAATTAAGTGAACTCTAAAGCTAATGCTCAAAACCCCAACTAATTGGGATCAAGGTGCTGATAGGGATGAATAATGATGATGATGATGATGATATGCTACACAGAGCTTGTCATTCTTTTCATTCATTATGTGCAGATTGGCAAGACAAAAGTCTTTCTGAGAGCGGGTGAGATGGCTCAACTGGAGGCAATGAGGACCCATAAGCTCAGCATTGCAGCCAAGAGAATTCAAAGGAATATTAAAAGCCGTATTGAACGGAAATACTTTCTTGATCTGCAGAAGGCTGCAATCTGTATACAGTCTTCATGCCGAGGTTCGAACTGTTTATATTAGAAATTTATCATGACACCTTTTTCTAGTTAGGAGGAGAATTTGATTTTATCGGTGCTTCATTTGTTGCTTGAATTTTAATGTCAAACAAGATGTCATATGCTTCCGTTTCAGCAAAACTGTGCTCTAGATTGTCCATGCTACTTGCATATTATAGGGACTTTCGTAAAGGTGAATATAGGTGCAGTTGACTTGTTCGAAAAATACATATGTATTTTCTTAGTATAATATAATAATACTGAGTATCTAAAAAAGATGGTAGAAGTGTGTCATTCATTTTAGGAAGTTCAACAGAAAATAGTGCCTTCTAGATGCTTTTTTATCAATTCATTTAACACAGTTAAATGATTTGATGTTTCATAAAATAATATGGTTGACAACTTGAGAAGGCTGATAATCAGAAATAAGAAATCACCGAACTGGCACTATAAATCTGTGACGGTTTTCACCATTTAAATTTAACTTTTACTAATCCCTGCTTTCCTTGACACTTCACAGCCACGCTTGCTTGCAAATTGTGTGAAAATATAAGAAGGGAGGCATCTTCTCTCAAAATCCAGAGAAGTTTGCGTGGGCACTTTGCTAGAAAATCTTATAGGAAGCTTAAGTCCGCAGTCATTATTCTTCAGAAAAGGACACGGACATTAGCTGCATTCAAGAATTGCAGGCGCAAATATCAAAATAAGTTTGCAACTATCATACAAGTTAGTTATTGATTGCATGATATGCTGGTTCAAGGGTTATGATCAAAATCAGCTCCTTTATTAATTAGATATCATCTCTGCAGGCCCATTGGCGTGGTTATAGAGCCTTCTTATACTATAAGAGACTAATAAGGGCATCAATTGTAACACAGTGCTGCTGGAGAGGAAGGATTGCAAGGAAAGAGCTTGAAAGGTTGATGGTAGGATCTCACCATCTAATTAGCTTATTGATACGTACGGCTGTTCAGCTTTTCTTAGATGTGAAAATAGGCCTCGGCTAGTACCAGATGATTCATGCTTCAATCTATTACTGTTTACAAAGCAAAAGAAAAAGTTTTTTTTCCTTTCTTTTTGTTGTTCACCATGATCCAAATTAATAGGCTCCATCAATTTAATAGATCTGTGATCTTTTTCCATGAAGTGCATGTTACTTTGACAATATTTTCATGATGTTTTTCATGCAAGTGGAAATGCTTAGGATGATTACGTTTTTGGCATCTCATTTCATTACTCTTTCATAAGAGGCTTGCAACAAAAAGGGCATTTGGTGTAAAACGTTGCTGCTATGGTTTTTGCATAACTTATAGTATTAATTTTAGAAAATCAATTGACTATGATTTTCATGCCACCAAACCCAACAAAGGATCTACATGCTATGTGAAAGTAATGCAAAAATGGTTACTGTGAGCATGAGACATAAAGTTTTCTGATTGAGCACTGGAGGGCTCTGAATAGGTGCAAATCGTGCAATTGCTTTTCCTGCCTGGTATCATGGGGATATCATCAAAGCAGACGAAGCATGTTTGAATCTAACAGTGTAACTGCAAATATTTTTAGTCCCTGCAAATATAGTGCATTTGGTTTTACGCCCATGCAAAATTATTTTTTGTTTTTAATCCCTATAATTTACGTTGTTTTTCTTTTTAGTCCATCACCGATCAGAACAACCTCCGTTTGACAACGAAATAACTCTGACTAATAGATTTTTTCTCATTCTTTGTCATGTCATTAAAAAACACTCAATTTTATTTTTAAGAAGGTCGTTAACAACTACTCCCTCCGTCCCTTATAACTTTGACATTATTTCTTTTTTGGTTGTTTCACAAACTTTTTCACTTTGCCTTTTAATCAATTAATTTGTGGTTTCTATTATTTTTATATCATCTACACAAATCTCAAAACCATACTTTTTACTTTATTATTCCACATGCCGGTCAAACTTGGCAATGTTATAAGAGATTGAGGGAGTATTTTTAAAAAGTGGGATTTTACATTGTTTTAACTTCATATAAGCCTCAAAAAAAATTATAAAAGGATAAATTTAAAAGTTTCTAAAAGATTTATGCAATAGACATTATTTTTTTCTAAATAGAGTGGTCTCAGAGTTAGAGATTGACAAGAAAGAAAACACACGGATGAAAAACAACGAAAATATTTTGCAGAGATGTAAAACAAAATGTGTCATATTTGTGGGAACTAACAACGTATTTAATCCTCTACTAAATTAACTTTTAGTCTTGTCTCAATTCGTACTTTATTTCTTTCACTAAGATGAGCAACATATACATCGTAGATTTATATCGATTTGGCTATCGTATGCACCATATGCATGGTAAAAACTATTTAACATGTGATTGACAAGTGCACCGTATGCACTTGGATTATTGACCCTATTCAGATTCTATTGAATTTATGTAATAGGTTTAATTATTCAAGTAAATGAAATTAGTTGAAGTGTATAGTATGTAGCTGGTGCATGTGATTGACAAAAGGGTAATTCATCATCATCATTACCCCAGTGCCGCAAAAGGGTAATTAGCTAAAATAAATCACCTTGTTTTTGGAAATGCCTGATGATGGGTGTCTAATATCTCTAGGCTGCAAGAGGCACTGATGTGGTTAAAGAAGAAAATAATAGACTCTTACAACAGGTTGAACTATATGTGTGTTGGAGAGGATTGAGAGTAAAAAACATTGATTCTGCAGATGCTTCCTCTTGACAAAACTTATCAATCATGTGCAGACGTATTCAGGAGCTGCGGAGGGTCAGAAAATATCAGTTCCTGTTGAAGATGCAGAAAAGATCAATGATCTAACTGCAGAAGTGGAAAGATTAAAGGTCAGCTGCCAACTATTATTCCTAAAGATTGCATTTTAATCTCCATAAGCTTAAACTATTGCCATTCCCAATAATTCTTGCAGATTCTATTGCAATCTGAAAAGCAACGCGCAGATGATTGTGAGAGGAAATGTGCAGAAGCTCTGCAATCAAGTGAAGAAAAGCGTCTGAAGTTAGAAGAGTCTGAAAGAAGAGTTCACCGACTTCAAGAATCACTAAACAGGTAGATCTTTTGATTTGGACAGCAAGTAATTTTATATTATTATCAGTAGGTTCTATCGTCTATGATGATGCCAACCAGTATTGGTTTGATGTGTAATTGTATCTTCAGAAGAACATAATATATTGAATTTGGTTGGAGTAGTCACACTTTGTATCTTTTATTGAAAGAAAGAATGTTCCATGGAACATATGACTAATACTGGATATGATCTAGTGTGCCTCAGGATGCTATGCAGCATATCAGATCAATTTTCAGAGCTAAAAGTGATATTAAGTGCCTCGTCCAGCTCAAGCTCAACTTCCAGATTAATTTCTAGATACCATCACGATGATGCTACAACTTCCTCTGATGCTGCATCCACATTCCCAGCTGCTGCTTCAACATCAGAGAACTTGTCTTTGCATCCTGATCCTGCCTCTTTCCAGCTTATAGTTCAAGATCTTTCAGCAGCAGAAATAGCAGGTCAGCCCATTTTGCCTTGAGTCAGTTAAACATGTTGCCTGTCCTAATTAGCCTATCTCACTCCCAACCCTTATAACTAAAAATGCGAACTTATTTTTCATATTAATCTCAAGAGTTCTCCTTACTGCTTCTCAATGTTACAATAAAAGGTTGGAGTATACATCTCATTTCTCTTGACGGCTGCACTTGCAGGATATGAAAACTGGGAAAGTGACAGAGAGGGGGCATTCGACGACTTTTTTTGATGGAAAGTTTCTTCAAACTTTTTTGAATCTTATCTGGGAACTGTTGGAGTCATGTATCCACCTCATTCAGAATTGGGCTATTTCACTCACCCGGGGATTTTTCCATGCCAATCAAATTATTCTCCCCAACTGAATCTGCATTTGAGCATACTTGTTTGAGAAACTCCTAACCATGAACATTCTTAATCTTGAGTTCGAAACAGATATCCTTCAAGGTCTCAGTTTCTATTAGGTCATTACCTGTACTGGAAATAGTTTGTACATGGAGGACCATTTGGATTCATGTTCATATTCCTCGATCTTATATGATTACATGAGCCTGCTGGCCCTGCTATCCATAAACTGTCAACCCCTTTCAGCCCTGATGATGCGATGCTCCGATGCCATTCAATTATATTCCTCCATCCAAAACCTGCTCAAATACATATGGTGTTTGAATGAAAGGCGTACAAAGAAGTTCCAGCTAAACTTTAATTCTGGCCATGCAACTCATACTATCCTTCTTATACCTTAACTTCAATTTGTCCGTTGTTTCAACGCCTCTTATTGAGATGAGAATGTTTCTTGTTAGCAATGGTTTCTCAAATCTGGGTCTAAACATTTTCCGTACAAAGAAGCTTACTTGGAGCCTCTTTTACGTGCTATTTTGAGAGTATACTTTACTTAACTGCTTTCTACTACATAACAGAGGGGATGCGGGCTGTGCATGACGTAATCTCAGCACATAAGATAGGCAGCATGATTTCTGGTAATGCAATCTTTTCTTTTTACTCTATTCACAATGTTTTATCTCCTTCAATTCTTCACCACTAACATTGTTAGAAGAACATGGGTCTGGAACATGTTTGAATATTTGACTGAGCTTCAGAATCAGAAGCATTAGACTAGTCTCTGTCCATATATTGTAATGCAAAACTCAGACATTGTGAACCGTCATCCTTTCTGTGATTGCATTACACATTGAGGGCATTATGTCATCCTCATCCTGAAATGACTGATTAATTATGATCATCATAACAGAAGAGTAATGGTAAACTGCTTTATTTTCAAAGGTAGTTTTACTTGGGAAATGCTGAAAAGCCTTCCAGTGCTCATCTAAAAAATATGGAGTAATTGACCCTTCAATTCACGGGAACAGGAATGTAAAATGTGCATATGTATTAATTCATTGCTGCAAAAATAATTTCTTTAGTATGAATGCATACTAATTAACCACTAATTCCATCTAACTAGTACAAGAATATATTTCAATTAATATGTAGTAGTAGCAATATAAAATACGTAATGAAATGCTCCAATGGTTAAATTTGAATATTTTTGCATAGTTGAAAGTCTAGAACTATTTTTGAGTTATTTGTATGCATACTAGCTTGCAAGGATTGCATTCGTAGAAGAAAACAGTCCTTAAACACATTTTTGGTATATAGGAATGGATGGAGATTCTGAACTTAACCTCATTACAAAAGAATATGAAGGAAAATAGTATTATAAAGTATGCAGTTTTTGGATTGCCTCCATTGATGCTTTGATGATTGTGACCATGGCAGGGAGTTATAGAAGCAGAGTTAATATTCACTGTGCTGTCTACCCTAAGCATAAAAGTTCTTTTGAACTTTTCAAATTTTTCGGTCTTCCTGGTTCAGAAATTAGAAACAGGGTAAGTTCAAAAGAACTTACCGTAAGTATAGTTGTTGTCTTCATCATTTGGCTATTTGAGATTATCTTTTTCAAAGTCGGTTATGTTCATGTTGTATTGCAGATGGTGCTGGACTCGGGCCGGTTCGGGCCCGGTTCGGGCCTGGGCCCGGCCGGGCCTCAGGCCAGGAAAGGGAGGCCCGAGCCCGAACCGCCGGTGGCCGGTTCCGGTCCCGGTTCCGGGCCAAACCGGGCCGGGCCGGGCCGGGCCGAACCGGCCCAATTAATTTTTTTTTTTTTTGTTCTCCTATTTAATCCCCTACCCCTCCCCCTCAACCCCAAACCATCCCAAACCACCTCAAATGGCCCAAAATACCTAATCCAACCTAAAACTTAAAAAAAATTCAAAAAAAAAAAAAAAAAATCCGGCCCGGACCGGGCTCGAACCGGCCGGGCCGGTTCACCAAAACCTGGGCCCGGGCCCGAACTGCCCAGCAGCCGGGCCGGGCCGAACCGAACCGGCGGACCCACCGGGCCCCGGGCCGGGCCGGGCCAAACAGTAACCGGGCCGGGCCGGTTCCGGGCCGGGCCGCCCGGCCCGAGTCCAGCACTATTTCAGAAAATATTCATTTGGCTAATAATACCCATTGTTTCTTACATTTTCATAGGCAGAAAGATTTTGAAAAAAAATATTAAGTGGGGCTTGACTGCCCTTATTTGCACTCTTGAGAGTTGCAGCACCAGAGAAAAGTCCAATAAAAGGGAGAAAGCGACAAATAAGGATGTGAGGATTGCTTTCCTTTTATCAAATGAAAGCGTAATATGGAGCATGTCTATTTCCACCACAAATTTGATAATGAAGCTTCAAACATGGGCCTAGTGCCTAAGTCATAAATAGCATGATTTAGAGTTTAGACCCTAAATGAAGCAATTCTAGTGCATTGCCCAGGATTAATGGTGTGTTTAAACATGAACATTTTACAATATTTTCAACATGCCAGTTCTGGAACATGGACTTCAAAATCATAGGTACAACAACGAGAACAAATAATTCAATTTACAAGAGAAATATAATTGCTAAGCATGGAAAGGAACCATATTCACACAATCAAATATATGAACACTGAACAGAAGTACAGAACTATTATAAATAAAAACAGGAAACCATAAAGTAGCCTTTATGGTCCAGACCTATCCTCTCTTCCCCTGCACCACAAAGTAGCCTTTATGGTCCAGCCATATACTCACTTCTCCTGCACCTCAAAGTAGCCTTTATCTTCGTCATAGGATTCATAGCCTTCATTTTATAAACCAAATGCTGCATGTCTGTTCAATGGGCAGTTTACCCTCCATTCTGTCACACTCACACATTGACATCAGTTGGTAGTAGCTGCATCAATGACCATAATACATCCATGCGATGTATTATTTGATTTTCCTGCCCCTAGAGAATAAGCTCAAGTCATTTTGGATTTACAAAAAAATGGCTATGGCCGTGCATTGTGCATGATAAGATGAGTAATCCAAACTATTATATGTTGGTTCTTTATCTTTATATTTGTTCAATGTAAAAAGATTTAACACAAACAAGGGGAAAGAACTTCAATAATCTAGGACAATCACACCATACATATAGGGATGGTACCTCAACCACAAAGCGCATGAGTGTCTTCTCACCATAAGACTCTGCTACTCCTTTCAGTATAGTAAGTTCCAAGCTCCTGATGGCCTCGGCGATCTCAAGAAAGTGGCTGCAGTCTTTCAATAGCATCTGTATTCATTTTCATATAAAATATATGAAAACGAATGAAGCTAAAAAAATACAGCATACACTATATGTAGATATCGAAACTATCTAACCATACCTCAACTAGCATGTGACCGTTTGTGTTAAGATTTTCTACCATTATATGGCAAACTCTCAAGTTACTACTCCCCACTTCCACCGCCCAGCTTGAACCTTGCTCCTCCTTACACGAAGACCCTTTGTGGGTAACTGATTCCTTCTCAAGCAGCCACTGCAATCATAGAAGTTGAAAATGCAGAGACACTTAAATTTCTAAGTCTGCATAGTATCAGGACCAAAAACGCAATTTATTACCCATCAAAGGTTATACATAAGTAGGTAATGCTGTATACTTTATGCTTACCTTTGATGCAGTACATTTATCTAGCATTTCATCATGCTCCGTAACACTTTGCATGTAAAGCACATGCTTAATCGCCCGCTCCAGAAGTGAATCGATACTGCACTGTAAATTATTATGATCCCAAAAAAAATTCTGTAAGAAACAGAACATTCCGCAAAGTTATAGAACAACAGCATGTGAGAAACTAACTACCTTTGAACCATTAGGCACCAGGTCCCGCAACTCCTTAATGCGTTCTTGAATGAGTTGTCTGTCCCTTGGCCTAGGCCGACAACTCTCTCCAGGTTTAGCCCTCCGTTTACTCGTTCGTCTAATTGTTTCTTGTTGTCTTTCCAGATACGCCCCTGACGAGTTGGACGAATATACCGCTGAACTTATTGTGCCCTTATCACTGCTGCAAGGTTCTGCCTTTTCAACAGATCTAGCATCACTCTCTTGCCAACAACTAAGATTTCCCACCACTGCTTCCAAGAGTTGATCTGTCTTGCTCTCACTCAGTAACAGACTGCTATCACCCGTTTCCGCATTTTCTGACTCCCAGAGATTGGCAGTTCTACCATTTTGAAAAGCAGGTCCTAATGCTTCATATAGCTCACATCCAGCATAGTAGTAGCTTAAAGGAGTCTGATTTGTGTCGATTTCATTAGAATGGAGTGTGTTCTTATATAAATCTTTATGCAAACCGGCACTGGGAAGAACCGGCAAGGACAATAATGATGCATTTGGATCACTAGCATCATACTTGAGAGTTTTGTTATTGTCTTCTAAGAATGACTCTCTTAAATTGATAGCTTCTAGTTTGCTCACTGTAGGAATGGCTTCTTGCACCTGTCCTTCACTTTTATGCCCCATGATGAAACTTTCAGAAATTGGTGCCCCAGGATTACCTTCGCTCTTGTTGGGAACTTCAAGATTTTTTATATTTGTGTAAGTTGAAGGATAAGATACACTACGGGAATGATGAGTGTGTGTTCCTTGTCCGAGAGATGCATATTTAGAAGAGAGAATATTTGTACCTCTTTCTGTACTTCTGTCTTGATGATTATTAATGCAATTATGATAGGTACTTGAGGTTCTAGTGGACACATCTGACTGGAAAAAATAAAAAGCAGACTTATATTTTAAGGAATGAATTAATTGCAACTTCCACTTCTAGTCCTGGGACATTAGGTCATTCCCATTCTGTCATTGGCATTCATCTTTTTCCTTTTTGGTGCAAGGCTAAGGCTGGACCCAGCCTGCTTCCTGGTGTGGCTAAGGGGAGAACCAGAACCCTAACCGGATAAACCAGTTCCGGGTTTTGGCCTATTGCCAAAACAGAAAAAGGAACCAGAACTGGTCAGTTGTGGTCCTTTTTGGATTAACAGGAACAAATTCCAATCCAGAACCAAAAAAGTAGGTTCATGTTGGTCCTTTTACCCACACGGTTGCAATTTGGCATGGTTCTGCAACCGGGTCCAGCCTTATGCAATGTGTTTATTGCCTTTTCTTGTCTTATCAAGTCATTTATACAGTTATAATAAATTGGAACCTGGTCTGTTAAGTGCCCAGAAGGAACACAAGTGACAAAAAAAATCCATTGTCATGCATAGAAGGTGAAAAACATGAAACTCATGGAATTAAAGTGAAAGCACTATTACAATCAAGTATGGAGAGAACTATTTTACCATACAAGAAGGCTCCACATTATACTGCTGAATGCTACCTTGCAAGTGAGAACCACCAATAGAATTGTGGACCTCCGAGAAAACATGCCTTATGTGGTTGATCATCTTCATATCCTCAGGAATCTAACAACAATAATTTAGTAAAGAAAATATGTAAAAACACTCGTGGATATCAAAAGGCCAATCGATAGAAATAAATACTTATTACAAACATCAATGCAATGGCCTTTGTTTCTTCAGAAATTAATCAGGCATTCATGAAGTGCATATGATTCCACAATCTTAGAGAGAAATATTTACAATTTTATACACGAATTCTTACATCCTCCAAAGATCCTAACTGTACAACTCCAAGAGGACCAACTGCCACAACAACTATGGTCTGCAATGCCAAAAAACATATTAAGCAAATCTCTCTCTCAGAAGGAGAAATGGAGAAAATGGTCATGAATAACAATATAAATGGCTAACCTTAACACCAGCGGAAAACTGAGGTTGCCATCTATCATCTCCATACTGAATTCAAAAATAAAGCATGCAATCCGTGCATGAATATCATTTGCACACATTTTAATATACACTTTCATAAAAACAATTAGGAAGTTATGTGTTTCACCTGGAATGAGGAGCTTGGGTTAACTGCCCATTTATCAGTAGAAATCCACAAATGTTTACCAGTAACAGCCACTTGTCCTACAATCCTTGTCAAGATAATAAATTTTATGAGATGAAAAAACATGACATCCAAAGAGTTTGTAAATATTGTCAACTTAGTTCACAGCTTGGAACTTTAAGGTCATTATTATTCTGATTTTGAAAAAAAATTCCTACCAATTTAAGCATCTGCTTGCCAAAAGAAAATTATAAATAACGGTTTTTCCTACAATAATAATATTACTAGAAACAAAACTCTTAGATAATTATGACTACATAGTCATTGCACAATGTCAACATGGTCATTGCACACTAATATGAAATTTCATTATAATTGCAAGTCACTACAAAATGCAACAGCTCCTTTGAAATCCATTACTTTTGTATTAGTCATTTGTTTTTCATTAATTCTATAAGTAACAATAATTATATACTTCCAAGTATCATCATCACCATCATACCCTTCCCCTAGAGAATAAACATGGTATGACATCTTGGCCACGGCTAAACCAAGAGCATCATGTGAATATTTATGACAATTCATCAAGTTTCCTGCTGAATTACTGAGCCATTTTTTCTCTTGGTTCTCAGTATTACCATAATATCCATCCTCCCAAGTCAGCACCCTGCAGCATGAAGCCCAACAACAACAAACAATCATTAAGGCTAATAATCTCAAATCAATGACATTAATGTTTCCTTAAAAAACAGACAAATAAACTTAGAAAATGAACTCCAAATATGGATACAAAATTCAGTATTGGGAGAGAAGCAGGGGAGTAAGAACTTACATGCGCGCACGATGTGTAAGCTTCCAGAAAACAGCATACTTCCAAACAGCGTTGCAACAAAGGTCAGTAAGTGCTTGGTGCAATGAGAACCCCATATTCTTCTTTCTTTTTCTTATTTCACCAGTCAGCAGAAATTTAAACCTCAAGAAACCCTAAATCTTGAAACCGAGTCAAGTCACAGCTGATATTTAAAACGCCTAATTACCCCCCCCCCCCCCCCCCTCTAATTTCTTAGCTTGATATACCTAACTCCCTCTATAAGATCCTCTCCCAGCTTGTTTCCTCCTCAACCCTGCCCGCCTCTTTATTGGTGGCCCCTCTGTTGACACAAGTAGCAGTAGTTGTAGTAACCAGCCTTCATTCTTTCCCATTTCTCACTACCCACAGCTCACAAAGACCCTGTCTTTTTCTTCTGCAAATCACCACTAAATATTGGTGAAAGAGTAAATCCCTAAAATACCCATCCTGATACAGAGTCACAATTTTCCGGGGTCTTTATCAACGTATGTCAAACGACATTGAGAAGCCTAGTCAAGGAGAACATAAAAATAAAAAATCCAATCTTGAAAAAGATAGTTACTTCAGTGATCAAGAAATTGACGGGTGCTTTTTTATCCTCAATGTATAAAAAGAGTGATAAAAATGGGTC
This sequence comes from Cuscuta epithymum, assembly GCA_945859915.1. Classification (NCBI taxonomy): domain Eukaryota; kingdom Viridiplantae; phylum Streptophyta; class Magnoliopsida; order Solanales; family Convolvulaceae; genus Cuscuta; species Cuscuta epithymum. The sequence goes on along the minus strand of CAMAPF010000955.1, from coordinate 5,743,484 downwards.
TTTTTCTTTCAGCAGTAGGCTATCTGGAAAGAGTACCTCTACCGCTTCGGAGCTGAACTACGAACTGCCATTTCTTATCCCCTTCGAGCTTCTCATCTTCATGTTTTGCAGTTTGCACCAGTCCAAAATTTTCCAGCTTCGGAGAAGAAGAAGAAGAAAGTACGTAAGTGGAACGCAGAAAAGGTAAGAAGGTGAACAAGGAGCCTGGAGAAGCTTTTCTGGTAATCATTGCTTTATGCTCCGTGTAATAATAAGAACACGATTTTTATTTGGCCAACGTGTTGTATTTCTAATTTCTAAATTTTCTATTCCGCGCGCTGAGCGCACTTACTTTGGATTTATTTACAGGTCTGTTGTATTGGATTTATACTTACACAGGTGTGTCATCACGGTATTGCCCCTCTTTCCTTTTAGAATTACCCAATCGCCAGAACAGCTATGGTGTTTAGTTTGGTTATAAACTTACAAGTTAGAACAGTGTTTACTTTTGAAACTCGGTTACCGATCCTGTCATTGCAATAAGTGAGATCGTTGAATTTGTTGATACTTCATTCCACCACATGAAATTAGACTTTCATAATATTTTTTTATCGTTACTTTCATAAATTAAAACTCTACTTTAAGGGAAAAAGGGCCAAATTATACTAATTTAACCATGGTTTCAGGTTACAATCAATCAATAATTCAAAAGCCAACTATTGTTTAATATTCCATTTAGATTCAAGAAAAGTCATACGATCAGATTTTGAGATAACTACCTTTAAAGAAGCAACATTAATTGTTGATCACCAAATGAGCATCAGAGAGTTCATCATAACATTTAAGGTCATCGTACTCTTTATCACATTATCAAATTCAAAATAGCTGAAAAGTCTCTGCAATCTCTGTTCATACAATATAAAGTAATTCACCCAAAATAAAGCGAAACTTTTTACCAACATACTTGAGTTTTGAGGTATATAACGACTATAAGCACCTCAAAAAAGTAACTAACACAAACAAGTCAAAAACAAAGTAACAAGTCTAAAGAAACATAAATACAGCTTGAAACAAATATAGAGCAATAAACCGCGTGTAGCCAAAGCTACGTCTTCCAAATGCTAACCACACAATCCCTCCATGACAATGGTTCGGGAGGGGATGGACCGACAATACTGCATCTTCTTCCTCACCAGGCTCCTTGTTCATCGCATTCTCTGTCATACATCGAAACAGCCCTATCTGTTTGAGAATTTAAACCGACTATTGCATAGCCCTATCTGTGAGAACATCTAAGCGACACCAACACTGAAATCATCATGCCCTCAAAAAGGAAAAATTGGAAGCAAAAAAAAAACTGATCGAGCTTCACACTAATTGAATCGGCGGAGGAAAAAAATCAATCGAAACTCAACACAAAAAGGAACAATGTAGCGCGGTACTAACTAATTGGCGGACGAAGAACACAAACAATACCATACGAGGGTACCATGGTTGCTTTTTGGAAGAGAGGGTGTTTGTAGAGAGTATAGAATAGTGCATTTCATTTATTAGTGTATTAAAGTAAAATTTAACTTATAAAATTTTGATAAAATTTGTCTTAAAGTAATACTTTAAAAACTAATTTTACTAATAATCAAATTATATATCAAACTCGTGTTATGATAAACGTGAAAATCAAATTGATACAATTAAATAAGAGAGGAGAGGAGACTTGTATGTGTATGTTTTTGAGACACCACATATGGTTTGAGTTTATTTGGTCTTGGTATATATATGCTTTGATCCGAGTAATATTTTATCTTTTTTGATAGATAAAATATACTCCGTGATATGCAAAAATGGCAAAACCTTTAAAGTATAAAATTACAAAAAAAAAATGAGACACACAAATTTGATGTCAAATAGTTCTCAGAAAGTCGATCCAAATTTGAACCTATGAGCTAGAAATCATCACATTGGCTTAAATTCTCGCATTATCGTTGTGAGGGCTCTTATCTAGACCACTGTTTGGAATATAAATAGTTAACAACTTAATTAAAAATGTATAGATGCGGTTGTTAATAAATATTTGTAATAGGTTGCATTCATCGAACATTTAACCAAGGGAAAATGGAAATATTAATCCAACCTTTTAACATTCTTCTTACAATTGTCTTATAGTCACCTTTTCGTTATACAAGAATAATCCAACATTTGCACCTCATCTTCTTTCGTTGGTTCCTGAACGGTTAATGATCTGCTATTCCAAGTTATTTTCTTATCTTTGCAAAATGTTATCTTTGTGAAAAGTGAGATTTATGGTATATATAATGGTTTGCAAAGATAAGAAAATAACTTGAAATAGCAGGTCATCAACCGGTCAGGGACCAGTGAATGAAGATGTGCAGGTGGTACAAAAGTTGGATTATTCATGAATAACAAAAAGGTGGGATTATTAGTTTCCATTTTCCCTAATAACCTTTAACCAATACTAATAACAAAATGTTATCATTATTAATTATTAATTGTGGAACAAAGACCAGACACCAGAGTACGTAGTAAGTAAAGGTCTGCTCTTTCATATAGTCTACTTGTATGGCAAACATTATGATTTCAACTCCAATATAAAATGGTTCTTACCTTCCCTCCATTCCATCTATCGACCAATCCTTTTTTTCCTTCAATTTTTTCTTTTCTGTTTTTCTTTTCCTTCTTGCAGTCCCTTTCAATAGTTAACAATGATTTGTCTATCTGACTATCTAAGTCACCGTTTGGCATGGTTAGCCTTTTTTTTTTAACTTACTAGTGTTATCAACCAGATTTGTTACCAAAAACTAATGTACGTTTAACCGCACACGTATTGTTTAAAGGTCTAAGTGAGCATTTTTACTGAATTTGATGAAGATAATCATTTGACTAGTTCAACATTTTTATGAATCAACCAGACTTAATTCAGTTAGAAAAATGTGTTAAAATTGCATCAAATAGTCAATTTTGGATAGAATTTTGAGTGGGTCCCACTTTTGTTTTGGATCAAGTCAAAGTGGTTTCGGATTCCCCTTGTTAAGGGCTTCGATTCAATATATGGTACACTCAAAACGGATAACAGGTGAATAAGAAACTAATTTTCAAAGGTCACTCGTTGAAATGGAGAAAACTATGAAAAAGATAAGTTTCTAGTGTGACTTATCTCACACCGGAAAACCATGGGATTTTCACCCCGATCTTCACACGCAGGCGGTGCCGATCAAATCCCGAAAATAGAGAAACAAAACCGCGACTTGCGTGCGCGGGCGACCTGCGAACACTTCACAACCTACATGTTGTTCTTGCTTTGACTTTCTTTCTCATCTTATTTTTGTTTTCTTGGCTATTTATTTATTTAATTTTTTATTTTCAGATTAAACAAACCAATTTACCCATCTCGCACATGTGATTTAACCGGTTCAGTTTATAACCAGAAATCGGCACCCCTACATGGGCGGGTGTACAACTCTTTATACAATTAGTCGTTATATCATGTTGTTTGAGTCTTAACATTGATTATCATGTTCGGAAGGTACCAAGGAATAACCTGAAAAGGTACTAAAATCACATACCAAACATTGTATTCAAATCAACATGTAATGCTCATTACATTACTACATGGGTGATTACGTCATACCAAACATGACCGTAGTGTCATTTTCTATAGTAATCACTTGAGATAACAAGTTATCTTCCAGGAAACAACATAATGACTCGACAATTAAGAGCTAGAGAAAAAACTTTGCCTCTTACAAAATATTTTTCCATGAAAAGAGGAGCAATGAGCTTGATTATATTGAGGGCAATGACGTGATACAGAACAAGTCGTTATTCATGACAAGTGTACACTGAGATGGGACCCATCCACCCAGATTACATGCTAGTGAAAAGCAAGCTTCCAAATCTATCTTGGAGATTATGGTCGTTGCAACTCGAGTACTACCATATTCAAAGAAAAAGCAAACTCATTTAGTAAATAGAGGGCCATATCGGACAGAAATGATGGAAGTGATGATCAGGCCTTGTGATCCAGGCGCAATTGTAAAAGAATTTCTCACCCCACATGAATTTTTTTAAACATAAATGCAATGTTTTTTAAGAAATAATTGCATATTTATGGCTATTATTAATTAAGGGTGTTTACAAATATGTGTCACAGTGACATCTTAAGTTTAGCTATAAGGAATGAACTAGTTATTCATTCATAATATAAAAAGCATACTAATATTGTACTTCACTTTTCATTGTATCTTGACAAATTATCTTCATGTCTTTTTAAATGAAGATGATGCCAGCCTAATAACATTACTGCCAAATGCATTCTTCATATATAATTTGACCTTTAATTATCTCTCATTAGGGTTGCGTTAGTGGTTTATCAGCATGCTATCATATCGTATCTAAACCTTTCCCTTTCAGTGTCTACTTGTTTTTGTCCTTTCATGTGGAGTGATTGGTAAATTCGTTGTACATTGGTTAAAACTAAAATGCTGAATTTAGATTGAAAATACAATGATTAGAAAGGGAGGACTATAATGGGGATGATAATGCTGTCACTAATGATAAATGGAATCCCATGTTGCTGTGGCACAACATGCATGGATCACATAGACTCCATGTGTACTGAATTAACTACCGGTATATGTTAATACGGAGTATATGTTTTTAAATTTTAAGTGAACAACAATTTTACTATAACTTCACTTAAAAAACAATTTTACTATAATTTGATAATTATACAAATTTTTCATATGAACTTTTATACCACTAATAATTAAGGATTTTTTAAAATTTGGAGTGGGGTTAGGCCTAACATGTCCCCGCCTCTCTGCCGCTGCAGCATATAGGTCTTGCATGTGGCAACCGACCATACTCGTTGGACTTAAGCCCGGGACAAGGCAATGTGGTCGACCTCATAGGTTTGTAGTAGTACATTTCTAAGAACTAATACAGTACTTGTTCTTGAGATTTGTAGTACATACATTATAACAATATTTTTCCTTTTCATTTTCTAGTTCTTGTTCATTTTACTGCCTTAGTACTTACTGTACTTAACGCCATTTCATTCTTAATTTCAAATGAAAAGCTATTAAATCAAATAAATGTGGATTCACTGAGCATTGTTTGACGAGTGATGGTGTTACATGTACTACCAGAGAATCACGTTTCAGTGGCGGAATATCTGTCAACATATTCGCCTCTGAATTGCAACATATTTTAACAACGTAACCTTGACGCCAATGGCTTTGGCTGCAGTTGGTACCGTGGAATCATCCCACGGTGAGCATCGTGCTCCACTTCCAAAACGGCGCAGTTTTGCGTACGTAATTTTAACTTAAAAAATTTCACGGGTGAACAGTACACGCGTGTACAGTACCTTTTTTTAGTTTTTTCATTGTCCTGGACAGAATTATGTAACTCGCGTGTAAAATAACGTAATTCACACTGATAAAAGATGTAACTTCAGGCAAGTCGAAATGTAACTTGTCTAAAATAGTGTTTTCAATGTAAAGTATAAAAAGAGTCCAATTGCTTATTTACTTTATCTAAATAGTGAATTTGTTTTGTTTTTTAAGAAATCATTTCCCCCAAATTTTTTTTGCAAAAAAAAAACAATTTTTATAAAGTATTTTTTGTTTCAATAAAAGTATTTGTGATGTAACTCGTGTTATGGAAAATGCAACTCGCTTGTGAAGGGTTTTGGTGTAACTCGCGTACATTAAGATGTAACTCACGCATAAACAGATGTAACTCACGCATAACAAGATGTAACTTCCTATAATATCAAATGTAAACAATGAAAAAAGAGTTTAATGTTCAATTAATTTACTTAAATAGTGAATATGTTTTTATTTTTTTTAATATTAGGGTCATAAAAATGTTTTCAATAAAATCCATTTATTTACCAAAAACAATAGCCAAAAAAAATCATATTTTGCAAAAATAAAAGATTTTTTTATTTTGTGATGTAACTTGTGTTATAAAAAGATGTAACTCGTGCACATGAATATGTAACTTCATATATTACCAGATCTAACTTCATGAATCAAAGTAAACAAACTTAATTTCTTAAAAACCCTCTAAATGAGTTTAACTTTTACGACATAAAAACATTCACTTTTCGTCTTCTACATTCATTATTTGCTTTTTTCTTTTTTTTCACCACAATTAATCTGCTACTTTTTCATTTTAAAATAGGTTCCAAAATAATAAATAGCAACTAAAATACAGAGCATGTACATGACGGATTCAAACAAAAAAGGAGTATGTATGTCGTTAGCTAGTCATCTATGTCGGCAAACACACAAGGTCATGACAGGTACGAAGCAGGATAATATAGCAAACTAAAAAGTAAAAACTAGAACATAAAGAGTAATAATAACAAGTCCAAAGAATTAAAACTCATTCAACAATCCAGAGAAGTTTTTGACAAGAAGATATATGATCAGGGAAACAAAGGTTAAATCTTCTGCTCTGGAACTTGAAATTTTAAAAGTTGCAACCCTGTCAAGTCCCGAGGAGTTAAAGGTCAAGAGATCACCAAAAAAGAAGAGCAACAAGAAATAACAAATCAAGGAGAAAGACCGTTTCAGAAACAACATTTTACATGCATTTGAAACCCTTCTTTTCATAATGGTGAGCACACAATATCATGGGAAAACAGCCATCAGTTTGGAGGGATGCACAAGATGACATGGGCAAGTTTACTTTGCTGCATTAATGCTTGTTGTAGTGTTGAGGTTTGTTTGATACTTTGATATAATAACATTTAAATATATGCTTCCCTGACAAATGACTATAATACTAGAAAACTGCTGCATTAAATGCTACCTGGAGTCCTGGACAAATGGCTATAAAAATTGTTCTCCACAATTGCTAACATCACAACACAATACTTTTCTCTTGAAATCACACTATCAATTCACAAGCTTCTTTAATTCTTTGTTAATGGCTATTCACAAAATACAATAGAACAATATAGTACTACTAATAACTAATCCAGAAACTAATAAAAGGCTTACAATATTCATTACCAACAAAGTACCTAAAGAAACACAATTTTAAAAGCTAATGAAAGCAATACATACCATAACTTCTGTTTGTGAGGAGGAAATAATTAGCTCTCCGTTCTTTTTTATTGGATGGTATGTACGATACATTTTCAAAGGATTTATTTCTTTACCTCGAATTATAACCTAAAACAAAATAGTAGAATTTACATAACTATGAATTAAAGAAAAAATTAAATGTATACTAAACTTTCTTCAAAAGCAGGAATCTGAAGATAAGCAGATTTCCTGAATGGATAAATGGCAGAAAACTGAAAAAAGAGATACATTTAGGACATATTCGAGAGTGCTTTTTCTCCAGCTGCGCTCACCCTAATTCCCAACACTTTCTTAGGGGTGGCGTGTAGGTCCCATTCCTCATAAAAGCATTTAGATAACGGTTGGCAGGGAATGCTAGGTGCTTCACCAATGAAATGTGAAAGACTGGGTGTACTGCACAAACTTCTGGTAACTTCAGTTTGAAAGCAATAGGATTGATTTTCTCAATCACCTCAAAGGGTCCGTAGAATCTTGGACTTAGTTTCTGGTTCACCCTTTTAGCCAAGCTTTTCAGTTTGTATGGTTGAATCTTTAAATAGACTTTATCCCCCAGCTCCAGTTGCATATCCCTTCTTTTTCCATCCACCTCTCGCTTCATTTTATTCTGAGTTGTTGACAATGTCTTCTTTAATTCTTCCAGCATTATGTTTCTTTCAGCAGTGAGCCTTGATACTTCCTCATTGGCTGCCCCTCGAATAATGGTTGAAGGTTCTTGACCATAAAGAGCTTTATAGGGGGCGTTCTTGATGAAGATGTGAAGTTTGTATTGTATCAGAACTATGCACATGATATCCACATTTGCTTTGGATACCATTTGCTTTGGCCGGTATATTTTTAAAACATTCGTATCTTTTGTTGGGGCCATGTGCCCCCACTACTTCTATACTGCATCCGCCCCTGTCCATTTCGGCCACTGGATAAGATTGGTGATTTCGATTGTTGGGATGCTAGTAAAGTGGATTTTGAATTGTTTCTGAAGTGTGTTTACGAAAAAACAAGTTATAACCTCGGTGTTCATAAACTGAAGATCTCATTTCAAGTCTCACGCTTTGGTAAAGGTGTTGTTCCTTATATTTTAGAGAAAATTAAAGCACTTTATGTATTTTTAAAAGAAAAAAAATGCATTCAGTTATACCTAATGTTGAGGTTGTTGAGGTTATTGAAGTACATTCTATTATTGAAGAGATTGAAGAGGTAGAATATGATCAAGAGGTACCATCTGTTAGGATAAACTACTCATAGTATGGGGAGGATTGTTCTAAGAATGATGAAGTTATCTTTAAGTATTCATTTTTCAAATGTAACATTGTTGTGGAAGGAGATCCTAATTATCAATATCAGGATTCAATTCCTCGCATGATGATAATGCTATTGTATTCACACCTAAAAGATTTGACACACCTATAGAAGTATCTGATCTTACCTATAAACTTGGTCGTCAGGATTAGCTACTTTGGTAGGAGTAAGATCGGATACTTGTATAGGTGTGTCAAATCTTTTATGTGTGGATACAACAACATCTTCATCATGTAATGAATCCTGGCATTGATAATTAGGATCTCATTCCATAACAATATTGCATTGAAAAAATGTATCCTTAACATTAAGTATAGTTGAATGCATTTTTTTGTCTCTCAAAAATACGGAAAGTACTTTATTACTCCTTCCGTCCCCCTTATATTGTCTCGTTTTACTTTTTCGGGGAGTCCCACTAAAATGGTCCAATACCATATTTGGTAAAGTTTGTGTGGATATAAATCATTCTTACTTTATTCTTACTTTATCAATTAATATCAACCACACAAACCCACTTTTCTTAATAACTGTGCAACCCTCTTCCGTCCTAATATAAAAGGGACGGAGGTAGTATTACATAAACTATAAGGAACAACACCTTTACCAAAGTGTGGGACTTGAAATGAGATCATCAGTTTATGAATATTGAGGTTATAACTCGTCTCTTCGTAAACACGCTTCAGAAACCATTCAAAGTCCACTTTACTAGCATCTCAATCGAAAGCATCGATCTTAGTGTCACCATCCAATGTGTACTCTCCTAAATCATTCTTCTTTCATTTTACATTGTAAAATGTAAACAACATATATCAATGAAACCATCTGCATAAAATTGTATATTATTGTTTCCAGACAATACACTAAAATATTTAACTAATATGGACCAAAGTTTGTCAAATGTTCGACCAAATGATGGTCGAACACATAGTCGACAAAAGTGAGTGTCGACCAAATATGGTCGACCTGTGTGAACTTTGTCACCATATCAACCACAATTTTTCAGCCATTTGACCATATAGATGAAAAAATGAAGGCTAAAGGGTCAAATAGGCCCTTGAACTAACTTAAAGTGTTCAATTAGCCCCTTATATAGGAGGTTCCGTCCGGCTGTCGTCAATTGGGGCGGTTCCCGGTGGAATTTTTTGATGAAATTTTTTGAGCATCTTCTTCATTAAGTCTAGTTTACCCATACCAAATTTAAGCTAAAAATTCAACCGGGAAGGCAGTCAAATGATTTTTTGAAGATAACTGCGCAGTTAAACATCGTAGTACATTTTGGAAAATCATTTGACTGCCTTCCCGATTTAATATTTAGCTGAAATTTGATATGGGCAAACTAGACTTAATGAAGAAGATGCTCAAAAAATTTCATCAACAAATTCCACCGGGAACCGCCCCAATTGGCGACGGCCGGGCAGAACCTCCTATATAAGGGGCTAATTGAACACTTTAAGTGAGTTCATGTATCTATTTGACCCTTTAGCCAAAAATGAATAAATATATAGTTGACTTGTGTTAAATTTGTCAACACATCGACTATATTATGGTTGAACACACTAAAAGAGTATAGGTTATGACGACCAAAGTGGTCGATCATTATATAATTGTGATCTATTCGACCATATGATTTTCGAGCATATAGTTAAACTAATCTTGTAGTTAAGATATACATATGATTAGCGTGGGTAGTTCAACACATAGTTAAGATATACATATGATACGTTTTATGATTTTTCGCACCAGAAAAGTTAGAGAATCTGAAGAGAATGCAGATGTAGCTTTATCCAAACATTAATATATGTCGCTAATCTTGTCTTGCAAGATGACAAGAATGTATAAAAGCTTTACTAAGTGAAGCTTTGGTACTGATTTGATCTTAGTGGATGATGCAGAGGCTGAAAACAATGGAGAATCTGAAATAAATGTGGGATAAATGAAAGAGAAATGAATGAGAATCTGAAATAAATTTGAAGAGGAAGGTATGATAAAATCTGAAATAAATGTTATCGTTGTGAAGATTGAACCGGTAGAATGAGGTCATTATAATGTGACAGCAAGAAAGGAGGAAAAGGAGGTTGCCATTATGAAATGAGGGGGGTATAATGAGAAGTACAATGCAAAGTTTGACCGAGACGGGTAGCCTAACAATACATTATGTTAAGAGGGTATTTTGGCAAATAGTAAAGGTTTTTAGGGCATTTTGACAATGAAGTGTAATGGAGTTTTGTACTTCATTGCAACCGGAGGAGATAGAAGAATGCTCTGTGGTCGAAGTTTTGGAATGTGAAACTGAAACCAAGCTCTGCAACTGAAAGTCGTGAAGAGGAATGTAGCGAGTGAAGAGTGAAGAGGAAAGCCAAAGGATTAACACTGTGTAAATTGAGAAGACGCTTTTCAAAATGGCTATCAATTTTATTTGAATGATGTCGTTTATTTAAGGGTAACTGTGTAATTCCACCGTTTTTTGATTCCGTAAATGAAAGAAAGGTAGTTTCAAAATATGTAGCCTTTTCGGCCTATTTCGATAAAAAAAATCCTATTGGTGATAGGTATATTTATAAGACTGCACTTTAATTAAAGTAGAATGACATTAACTATTATGTATGTGTCATAACAAAAAAAAAGTGTAAAGTGAAATAAAATTAATAATTAAACTCACTTTTCTACTGCATTTAGATCAATATTAGGCTTTTCAAACTTTTGGTACTGCCACGAGTCTGAAAGGGTCCAAAGGTGGTTCGCCCCATTTAAGATGACTGTAGGTGTCTGGTTTCCGATCAATGACCTACTCTTGTCCATCAACATATTCATCGTGTGGCGCATCATTACTTCCAAATGTGTCCTCATTTGTGTCCTCATTGATGTCTAATGTTTTTTCAAAAAGAACAGAATCACAAATTGTTTGCTTGTGGTTGTAGAAACAATTTATCTAGGTCCACAAGGTGGATGATAATATGGTTGAGGCAGTTGGAGATTATTTTTCGACTGCGCTGTCAAAAGTCTACTACTTGACTGCTTCCAACATTTATTATCGAAGGTGGAGATGGTGTCTGAGTGGTTAGAGCGTGATTTATTGTGAGTTGAGCTTCTTGAACTGCCTAGATTCTCTTGGACTATCCGATATGGTCTATCCTTTAGCATAGTAGCTCCTAATCTTTTTTATAGAACCAAGTTTAACATGTTCATAATGAGAGAGTATTTATGTATGTACAACACAAATTTAGATAAAGAAATTACCCTGCATGAGTTAAACTCTCACCCAGATCTTTCTCCACAAAAGCTCACTCATGCACTAAAGAATGGAAAGTCATCTATTGATCCCTCTCTTTGCACTCGAATATGGCACATACACAACCTGATCAGCATGTAATACTAAATTGTAGCAATCTAAAATCCAAAGTCGATAATATATGTTCACGTCAACTATCTTGTACAATGGATCAAACCATTCACATTTGAATACGATTACCTTATAATCTTGATATTCCAACTGAATTATTTCTTGAATTAAGCAGTGATAGTCATTACCCAAACCATCATAACTTATGCACTTGACCATATATAACCCCGCAATTGCAGGTCGCCCTATCTTCTAACCGTGCAATCGTGTTAAATTTGTACCCATTTATATGGAGCGATTGGTAAGTCGACACATGTGGAGAAGGGAATCCAGATGGAGCACGAACCCATCGTGAATGGTTCACAGTATCATTTATATATGTTACCCAAAAAAATTTGGTTAGAAATGTTCTTGAATTTAACAAATAAATAAGTTGAAATTCTCACATTGTGGTAAAACATTAATTGAGAATTGTGCTTGAAATTGTATGTAATATGAACTTGCTAATCGAGATGTATTTTTGAATGTTCTGTAATTAATTAGGAATAATATTAGATTATCATTACTTTTAATGTAAATGGATATGAGTGCACTGCATTGGTTTGATTTTGATCCATGTATTGGCATGTACTTACAGCGATTACTTTTGCTTTTTGAGCAAAAATTGAAATAATGGTGTCATCAATAATAACTTAGCTACTAGTATAAATTAATAAGAACTAACTTTTCAAAATGATACATTCATCGATATTGCACTGTTCCACCAAACAAAACTTCATTTAGTAAATGTATGACAAGATGCTCCATATGGTCGAAGAATGATGTCGGGAAGGTCTTTTCCAATTTGAATATTGTATAAACATATGAGAATCATGACACTTCATACCAAATACCTTAAGGTTATTCATTTCAACACAAAGTCTCAATCGAGATGCAAAACCGTCAAGGAACTTCAACGAATCGGCCCAATTACATAAAATTTCCTTTTGTTTATCCGAAAAGGTGGGTTGGAATATTTTCAATGGAGGTCTCTCTTCATACCAGGCATCTTACAAATCTCTTCCATATCAATTTTCCCTCGTGTAAGGTCCTTTGATCTTTTAGGATTCCCAAATGGTATTAAATAGATTTTCAAAGGAGTTCTTTTCTATGTGTGTCACATCAAGATTGTGTCGTATTAGCAAATTCTTCCAATAAGGGAGATTCTAAAAGATACTTCACTTATTCCATCTGATATACTTTTCAGCAAATTTATTGTGTTCTATACCACCGAATTTAGTTACAAACATTAAAGCATTTATCTCACCATTGCAATATGAATCACATGTATATAATGGAGGATCATATATAATTGTTTTACACTTCGTAATTTTATAACATAAAATAAAATCACTAACCTCATACCAGTTGAATGTGCTCCGTTGCGCCAAGAATGGCTAGAGTGAGATCTGGCCGAATAAGATATGTGTGTGCCATAAAGATTTTAGGCGGAGTAGGTGGGAATTTAATTCTTGTAATTTACTGGAAATTTTTAGTGGCAGAAATTTCAGCTGTTGTTTTATTGAGGGCTGCGTCCGCCAGTAAAATCCGAAAGCAATATCCGAATTTCTTGTAATGATTTGAATTAATCCATCCCTAACCATTGTTTGATTACCGTCAAGCATTGAGTTTTATACATTCTAGTGTCCTCACCCGTGTGATCCAGGACCAAAATAAAGAACCGTGTATTAATTAAACAAAAAATATTGAAATTCAAAATGATACATGACCATTTCGATCAGGGATAACAAACAAAATCATGTTATTCAACATAAGATAACATAAAACACTTCCTTATAAACAACATTTGTTGTCTCATTCGAGCTTTGATCATTATCATCTAAAATTAAAATTTTTAACCCTCACCGAAAATAACTCGCGAAATTGCCGCATATAGTTGACAATGGCTGAAAACTGATTTCTTCAACAATAAATCGACACGTGAAAGAGATTGTCTTTGACTTTTACTAATGGTCATAGCATAATCAACCATCATAGTATAAGTAACCATGATTGAAAACTATCTACTACTACGTAATAAAAACTAAGATAATACAACAATGATAAACTTACCATTTGTTAAACAGCATTGGGACACCTTGAAATGAATTTAAAACAACCGAAAAACTATTCACTATACACAATTGATATTCTCTATATATACAAAAAAATGAAAGAAACGTATTTAAAATATGGTAATAAAAATTTATTCAAATCTCTTGCATCTTAAAGCAATTTTAAAAAACTCACACATATAATCTATGGGTTTAATGCAGGAAACCCCATGTGATATTTAAATTCAACATGTTATCTCCTTCTATTAATAAAAAGGCACTAAAGCCCCTTATGTTTTAATTAAACATGCTCACCCGCCCCTTATGAGAGTAATAAGTAACACCGTGAATTTTTTTTTACAAACATCCCGTTACACCCTTTTTATTTGGTACGCCAGCCAACCTTCAAACTTCCAGGTCTTTAACCTAAACTAGGGCTGGAGGCTGGTCGTTCAATACTCTGTCCAACATACGAAGGGGGATGAAGGTCACAAGGTGGAATTGAACCCAATTTGAAGTGAGAGGATCCATAGTGCCTTACTTCTACTAAGTTTCATTCTCAAACCATAGGACTGCGACTCATTATTAGGCTCTAGGTATTCAGGAGCAATAACCCATGTTTTTCATTGTTTGAAATTTTACTTTTACTTTTTAGTTTGTGAAAAAGTTTTGGGCTGCTTAGTATGTATAGCATTACCAAGAATATCAATTAGGGCTATTAGTAAGTAAATACAAACTAAGAATCTAAGAATTTCTATATTACTTTTTCTTGAAATAATAAAATAGATAAAAATGAAATTCAAGCTTTAATCGGAAAGAAGTGGTAAATAATATTGTCTAGTACTTTGTATTATTTAGTCAAAATAAGACCATAATTTGCGCTATGCATAACTATGCTAAACAATTGCTAATTAAAACCTTGAGACAGCATATATATGCCTAAACATGTATTGAAAGTTCATATTTTTATTTTAAATATGTGTTCGTTTTGATGACGTGAGACAACATATATGTGTGTAAACATGTATTGAAAGTCCTGCACTTTTTAGATTTAAATACATATTCGTTTGTACATTATATTGAACGACAAGGACTGAATAAAAATCTGTTTGGTCACATTGATGAACTTGGATATTACTAATATGTACAAAGCTATTGCTTTTTGGAATTTGGAATTGCATTCCTAAAAACAAAGGTTGGTGATGGAACGGTGCACTACTGTGTAATGCCTATATATGTAATTTAAATTGGTTTTATCAGTTTAGAACTTCAAGAACAGAGGTTGTATTTCAAATTGGATTTATCAATATAATCAAAGGTTATTGATTTATTACAATAATATTATACTACGTATTAGAGTTTTTTCAATTTAGAACTTTAAAAGATATGTTAAGGATGTTTTTACTCTGAAATTTAGTGATGTAGTTTGGTCGGGTGTGTTTAAGTCTGGTATGATTTGGTCAGAACAGGTCTCATATGACAGTATTTTATAATGTACTATGGAAGTCTGTACTGGTCTTGTCTGTTTATGTCTGGCCTGATTTGATCTGATCTGTTTAAATCTGATCTAATCTAGTCTGGGACTGAAAATTGTCCAAGTAAAAACATTATGTCAATCCGCGACTCGAAAAAATGAAATTTATTGATATAGGATCCAAATGTTTAAAAACTATGACAGATTTTAAAATCTTAAATATGACGATTTTTTATTTCTTTTATTTTTCTATTTTTCATTGTTGATTTACGATATTTTGATATTTTTCTTTATGAAGTTTTATTATTTTATTAAAATAAAATTCATCATAATTTAGGCCTTAGATTGATGTTTTAGATGATTTTTAAAATATATTTTAAAAAATTGAGTTTAAAAGGAGTCAAAATCTGGCAACACATAATTTAATGTAGAATTAGACATTTGAAAGGGATACAGTGGCACTTACACAATCTGGATATTATACTGAAACATAGAAACCGAAAGGTGAGAAAACCACTGTACTAGGTACGAGATGGGAAATGAGATGGATGGATATGAGGTAAATTAGACATTTTACTAGCTAAAAAGGTGGGAAAATGATTCAAGATCGCATCAATGGCACGTGTGGTACAAATAGGTTACTTTCACCGTTTTCAAGGATAATGTGCTTAATTTAATAAAACATAAGAGGTTTGTGTGCTTTTTTAATCACAGAGAGGGGTATCGAATTTAAATATCACAAAGGGGTTTCCCGCATTAAACCCTATAATCTATACATATAACACAAACAGCTATTTAATAGATAAATCATGAATAGTATATGGAATGTTAGCAAATAAATTTGTTAAATCATAATACTTTTTTAAATATTAATTATATACTCCCTCCATTCTCTATTAGATGTCCCTCATTCTCTATTAGATGTCCCTATAAGATTTGGCACAAGTTTTAAGAGGAAAGTAATAGGGGTAATGTAAAAGGTGTAATGGGTTGTGTTTAAATGAAAAATTAGGAAATATAACGAAACAGTAAGAAAGAGAATGAAGGTATATAAATACTCCCTCCGTCCCATATTTAACTCCGGTTTTGACTGGGCACAGGTTTTAAGATAGTGGTATTTATGTGGTGGAGAGTTGTATAGAAGAGAGAGAAATGTGTAAGAATGATTGTGAACCACATATTCTTTACCAAAAAAGGAAGAGGAGATAAATTTGGGAAAGACCGAAATGGAAAGAATGAAGATAATTTTGGAATGGGAGAGTATATTTATTGATAAAACTTTCTAAAAATGGAGAGGGAGACAACTATTAGAGAACATCCCATAATGAAAAAAGGAACAAGTATTAGAGAACGGAGAGTATGTTATAATGTTTCCTCATATACGGAGTATTAGGCTGTATTACTGAGTAGATTAAAAAAACATCCAACTTTTCTAAACAGCTCATAAGATCTCTTATTACCAAATGCACACTGCGTTTTAAAATTGTAGGAAAACTAGGAGCTACTTGTTTATGACTATGCGAGTATAGCATACACTAATTTCACAAGATACTATTATTACCAATTACAAAGTACATATTTCAAGTTCCAACTGGTAGCCAATAACGTCAACTTTCACAGTATATTGAAGTTTTCAGCTACCTTTTAAATTCACAAATGAATTAAATATACAATGTGTATGGATCAGCACCATGTCTCATACCTACAACGGCAAAAGCTCAAAACCAAGTCAACTAGATTTTCATTCTTCAGAAAAAACACCAAAGAAGGTTATCGAAATTTGAAAAAAAAAGAACATCAAACACAGCTCTTCAAAGAGTCCCCGGCTCCTTGGAAGAAGCAACAAGAGAGTCCAAAGTCAGCAATGAAAATACCGACTAGAGATATTACGACAGCTGAAGTGGTTGACTCTCCAACTCCCTTGGCCCCACCAAGTGTCGTCACACCCCAAGCACAGCTGACTGTGGATATGATCGCACCAAAAACCCCAGACTTGATCATTGCACTAACAATATCCCATGACCTAAGCGCCCTTCGGGCAGAATCCAATATTATGTTGACGCTAATCCCATACACAGCATCAGACAGAACTGCACTGGACGCCATCCCAACTGTAAAACACATCAGGGTCAAAATGGGTAAAGCGATAAAAGATGCAATCACCCGTGGGGTCACCAGGTAATCAACTGGGTCTGACCCAAGAACCCGTAGCGTGTCAGTTTGCTCAGAGACCTGCATCGTGCCTAGCTCTGCAGCAAATGCACTACCAATCCGCCCAGCGACAACAATCGACGTGACGACCGGACTTAGTTCTCTTGCAAAGGCTAGGGCCAAGACCCCACCCACGGACCGGTTTAACCCTAGCCTTGTGAACTCCCTTACGAATTGAATTGTGAAGGCCATGCCGACAAAAGCTGAGGTCAATAGACAAACGCCGACAGATTTAGGGCCAACCCTTTCTAGTTGTTGCAAGGTGTTTCTCCAGTGGATTTTACCCTTTACTATCCGTATGATCACTTGTCCAGCTATGATGAGTACGGATAGTCCCCTCCATAAATACCTAGGAGGAGACCATTTACTGAACAGGGTTTCTGATTCATTACTCAACTGAAAGCTGGCAACTGTGTCATCTTCTGTAGAGGCAGATACACAAATATGCCCATCGGTAGTATTAGGTAACACATAACATCGTTTTAGTTGTGCAGGCCTGGTATTCTTAAGAATCTGAACTCCTCGAGGAAAATAAACTTTAGGTGAGCATGGATTTGAGCATAACAATTTTATTTTCCTCTGACTGTTCTTATGGACAGTGCTGATTCTGTTGTCCACGAAATAACACACTGGGTGATTGGGAGAAGTGGTTGGGAGCATTTTACACTCTACACCTTACCAGGTCCCACACCTGATATGTGATTTTTTCAATTTGTTTGCTGCAAAGAATGAGAGAAGAGATATTTTGAGCTTAAAATTGTGACTGAGGATATTTCTAATTTTATAGTAATGAGAATGTACAAAAATGTAATACCCTTTCTCCGAGGACCAAACTGGAGAAGCAGTTTCCAGGAGGAAGGGAGAGAAAGTTTATCGATTTGAGGTGCAGCTAGCAGCTATCTCTATTCTTTACATGAAAACTGTTACTCCCTCCGCCCCTAATAAAACTCCCAAAAAGGCTGGGCACACAGTTTAAGATAGTGGGTATTGTGTGGTGGAGAGTTGTGCAGAGGAGAGAGAAATGTGTAAGAATTGCTGTGAACCACAAATTCATTGCCAAAAAGGGAAAATGGAAGCTTTAATTGGGACGAACAAAAAAGGAAAGTTGGAAGTTTATTTAGGGACGGAGGGAGTACATATTAGATTGAGATAGCTTGCATTTGTATGTTGATTGTGATATGAAGTAGGATCTGATTTTGTGTCCCTCAAGAATCAGATACAAGAAAAAACAGATTGATCTGGCAGGTTTGCTGGAAACAATGTCTGGACGGATGGAGCGAAAGAGTTCAATGAAAAGGTGTTATGTTCGTCAATTTCTTATCTAAATTACATACATGAAGTCTGAGCTTTGATTAGCTAATAATGCTAATTGTAAGTTTGCAGACTCGATTAGCTGGAAATGGCTGAAATTTTTGAATGGAAAAGCTTTTGTTAGCATGCCCAACTCTCATTTGAGCCACATATAAGTAAGTTCAACCAAAAGGCTACTTATAAGGTTGACAAACAAAATAAGTCATATATAGCTACCAAAGTGGTCTTTTGAGCAAACCTATTCATCTTCTAAGAAATAAGCAACAAAAAAGATATCACATTTCTTCACATTTTAATCTTGAAAAAACTTGTTTATTCAAGAAATTAGTGTAGTGGCAAAGGGACTAGAGAAAAAATAGCATGACAAGGGCAGGTAATCTTTTGAATGTTTTCAAATTTGGCATTGGGTGATAATATTTGGGGCAAGAATCGGATATTATAGGTTTATGTGTCTAACTTGAATTGTAGCATGACAAAAGTTTGTGAAAAGAAATAGAGCAATTTGGTCCTTTATTTAGACAACATCAAAAAATTAATGAAAACAGGCAATTAAGGATGAATATAATAGAACTTAATTATTGTTTTCTTCGATTTTCAATTTTGAACGAACACAAAACTCAATAAATTAAGACTATCACAGTACATATAATTGAACTCGCGCAAATGAAAGAAGATATGAGAAAACCACAATATACAAAAAAATTCAAATGTCTTCCACTTGAATTAGAGGATTGTGACCAGTACAAAAAAAATCAGTATGTCTTCCACAATCACATTGATGCTAATGAGAATTATACTCATAAATCACAATCACTTTAATTCTAAATGTGAAAATGGTCATTTCACCTTCTCATAAACATACCTAAAAAATGTCAAAATCACAATCACATATTCATAGAAGCTAAACATAAAAAATTACTAGACATATCTTATTCACAGTCGGTTGGCCAAAGAAACTAACAAATTACCTCAAATTCTGTAAATAAAGCTCAAACTAGAAAAGTAAAAATAAAATAAGTTAAAACTAAAATAAGCATACCTGAAGTCTGAACTCTAAAGGCCTAACGAGTAGCGGCACTGCGGAGGATTAGAATCCGGAAAGCGGAATGCTGCACAGCATTGGCGAAGGATTAGGGCAGTGACTGACTCTGATGGGCGATTGGAAGGAGTGGGACTTGGCGACCTGCGAGTTGCAAAGCCAGGAAGGGTTGAGGGTATTTGGATCTAACACGGAAATAATTGCAACAAAGTATTTTTGGTAAGAAAAAATAGCCAAAATGCCTAAAAGACCGCGACTCACAGCCGTTTAATATCTATCAATCGATATCCACCCAAACTAATCTTCTCACCAAACGAAGATGCAACGCAAATTAAGTTTTCCAGATACTTGTCAACCACTTTAATACACTTTTAGCTCATTTGGCCGGAAGATATGAAATGGAAGGTGCACCGCAGTCCGTCGATAGACTCGCAGAAAGAAAAATGGTATACAGTCCGACAGTACGAGTTGCAATCATAATTGCTGTTGAGTTGCAATGGGAAGAATCAACCTTTTTTAATTTCTCTTGACATTTATATCTTCTCACTTTCCCATATCTTCTCATTTCATAATCTTCCAATCATACCCTCAATAATTTTAAAAATAATACACTATTACACTTACTTTTTTTGGATTTATCTTTCATTCCAACATATTATTTCACTATCTTCCCATCATACCCTCAATAATTTATATCCACCTTCACTATTCTTAATCTACCTACTTTTCAAATGGGAACATATATATGTTACGGAGGGAGTAGTTTTTTAGTGAAATTTTGTAAATTTTATGTGATTCTATATCATTCTTATTTTATTTTATCTTATCAATTTAATATCAATCACATAAATCTATATGAAGTACATGGTATTTTTTAACAAGTGTGTTACTCCTCATGTCTGAATGTTAGAGAGACGGGTATAAGAAACACAAAACTATTTTGATAAAATTCTTTCTAATTGCTTCCAAACAATTTTTGAGAAGTAGCGGAGTAATAGTTTCTGAAAATTTAATGATGTTTCTAAACGTTTGAATGTTATTTATTAAATGTCATTACAATAATCAATATAAAAATGTAAATAAAAATTTGATTTAATAAACATAAATGTAAATACAAAATATAAAAATATATAAATATAAGTATAAATGCAAATATAAATGTAATTTATAGACGAGTTTATAGTATAATTCCAAACCCTGATTCGTACATTTCCAATTGTGACACCGAATACTAGGCCTGGGACCGGTTCGGTTCCTAGGCAAAATATGTGGAACCGTTTGAAAATATGAAATTTTACTAACGGTTCGGTTCTTATAAATTATTTTAAAGAACCGATAAGGAACCGAACCGTTCTTAATGGTTCGGTTCTTGTCATTTAACGGTTCCTAGTCTTTGAAAAAATTCTTACAAATCACGACTAAATTTTTGCCAAAGAGACATTCAATGTTTGAAATCTCAATACATATATGCTGAACCAGTTAAAGAGAATAACAATTTTAAATATTCTGGACCTTCCGAGTTCCGACCAGCTAGAGTTTGGACCTAATGAGAGGCCTAAGAAGCCTAAGAGAACCGGTTGAAATAAATAATAGTTTTAAATAGTTAAATAACTTAACTAAAATAATGAATATAATATAAAAATAAATAAGTAAATATACATTACAATATATATATTCGTAAAAAAAAATTAATTTTAATTATTATATATAATGGTTCCTTAATGGTTCCTGGTACATTCTTTTTTCAGGAACCGAGAACCGAACCGTTAATAAAAATTAGGAACCGAACCATTAACAAATAACTAATAAATGTTGGAACCGAACCGAACCGGGTCATAACAGTTCGGTCCGGTTCGGTTCTCCGGTTCTTGGTTCCAAAGTCCCAACCCTACCGAATACGATCGTCAATCATGAATATTTTAATACTACTACCCAAGTGATTCTTTATTGTCTAGATAGGTTTTAACTCTATAATTTGTACTTATACTTTTATATTATTCATAGTCCTTCTAATGCAAATGGATGAAAGGAGATACTCCCTCCGTAACAAAAAAATCTTCTCACTCTCCTTTTTCGTCCATAACAAAAAAATCTTCTCATTTCTAAATTTTCCCATCATACTCTCAATTATTGTAGAAGTAATATTGACCCTAATAGGTTTTAACTCTATAATTTGTACTTACACTTTTATATTTACATTCATAGTCCTAATTAGTTAAGTAGAAGTAAAATTGACCCTACAGGGCAAAATGTTACTAAGATTTATAGTAGCATTGTCAACTTAGTAAAGTTGACTGGCTAGGAGATCAGACTAGACCTTGAATCAGTTCCCCCATGATTTGCTCTAAATATATAGTTGAGAATAGTGAGCAATCCTGAGCATAAAATCAAACACTCTTAAAAGTTGCATGTACCTCAATTCTAAAAAAAAAATCTCCTCTAGCAAAATTGTCATGCCTATTTCACTAAATACAAATATACAATGTATGTACTACGTATAATAGAAATAACAAGTGATTGATGTATACCTATAAACGAAAACACAACATATTCAGTATAGTGGTATTCTAATATCGCATACTAGTATGACTTGATTTTGCTTTTGGCATGCTGAACATGCAACTCAAAATTAAAGGGACATTTTTAAGTATGTATACCTATAAACGAAAACACAACATATATCACATACTTCCATTTGCACATCTTGAAGGGGCATTTATCTTTGTTGTCAATATTAACAATGTCAAGCTGTTACAGCTCAAGGCCTAATTGAGCCATACTGAGCATTATCAAATTAAGCTCACTACTTCAAGGCATATAATAAAAGATAAAGTTTGAAAAAAATATTAACTTAATAATATACAAAAACTAAGGCCTCAATCATCATTCTCCTCTCAAATTGCATCTGCCAGTCTCATCCGTATTGAGTCTGGGGATTGTATTTTGTTAACACTGCACAAGATGAAATCAGTTCAGATACATTGATAGTAAAAACAAGTTAAAAACACTGGAGACGAGCAATATCATACACTTACCAAACTAGGAGATCGCCTCTTAAGGACATCTTTTCATAAATCCACTCTGGTGCTAGGACATACAGTAACCTGAGTTGCTCTTCAGCTTCTCCTGCAAATTAACACTTTTAGTGAACTTGGAACATAGCTTCATCTAAATAATACTAAATAGTTTTAAGATTTTGTTTGTTGGCAAGAGGCTTACTGCTATCAATAATGTCTATGTAGTTCGCAAGTATTTTGTTCATAAGCTCTTGTTTTCTGATAACTGGGCGTTGGATGGATTGGAATAGGAAATAAATTGTGTCGAACATTTTAGGTAGGCCTGCAACCATTTGCTTTCTCCACTTTGCCTGTGAGATCGCAGGATTTCTTTCCTCTAATGCCTTCCTTTCTTTTTCTCTTATCTGCACAAGCACACCATGTTTAGGATTTCATAGGCCACAAATATATACAGCTAGTTTGGGATGGACTTTTGAAACAGATAAAAGCACTTTTCCCATATCAGAAGCAATATGTTGCTTTGATTGAAATAAAAAGGTCTTCTAGATTAAAATTCATTATCTTTTTTACTTTTTGTAGGATTAGAATCATTTTCATCAAAACAAACTAATTATTTATTATTTATTGAAGTGTTTTGTATAGGCATCCCAAACGGCCACTCCAATAACTACAACTTAACAGCAGAGCTCAAAAAATATAACTATGCTTACTGATTCCAAAATATTCTCAGAAAGAACACCCAGCATATCACGGTAAGCTGAAGAACATGTTTCAGCCTCACCGACTTCATTCTTCACTGGCGAATCAAAGTTCAAAGGGCGCTTTGACAGTTTGTTTGGGGGCTTAGATGAATCACCCTGAGGACTCATATATCCTCTCCTAGGAGGAGGTTGGGGCGTGGGTGTAGAAGTCATCACTCCTGTTGTGAATACAGGCTTAGCTGGAGTTCTTTCTTCAGTTATGGATTGATGTAGATCCTTTATGGGAGTGTTTGGATGCGGAGGGAATCTGGTACAGTTGGGTTTTAAGCGTAGTTCATTATGATGAGAGTTAGCAAAAGATTCTGTATTGGTTTGGTCACATTTAGAGAAGCTGCGCTTAAACGAATGAGGCAGATGTGAAGATGAAGCTGGTGGGTCGAATGGGTTGGGGTTGGAGCCCACATTATGCTTCTGTGCAGACAAGACCTCATTTGGTGCCTTCCTCAAAGTGCCATGTTTTGGTTTATTGAATGGTTCTGGCAATTCCTCCTCTGGAATGTCAGGATGCTCCTATGTGCACAAAACATGATCAACTATTATTAGATTTATACACAAAACAAAGAAACGAATAAACAAACAAACAAACAGTCGAACACAAACCGCTAACAGACTTGTATTAACCAAATATGGTATAACCCAAGGCTCAATTAGATGTCCAAGATTTAGACTTTGATTAGAAAACCTACCAAAGCAACCAACATGACCAAACCCATTTAATCACATATAGCCCAAATTCAGGTTTACATCTTAGACTTTGAAAATCAACTAAACCCACCTGAAATGGCTAAACAAAAACAGACCCAAGTTTATCTGTTCTGTTGTTTCACATTTTTTTGAAACTGAAACAATCTAATATCACCCCTACATCCTTGCCAAAACTAGCCCTTCAAAATTTCTACAGATCTGAAACATGAGATTTATTCAACCAAACGCATTAACTACATGCAGAAAAGTGCATACCCGTGGATGGTCTTGGATAAAATCCAAAAGCCTCTTTCGAAATACTTTCCTCATATCTATAATGGTGCTGCCTGATTTTGTCTTTACTTCACTCACAATTGTACTGGCATCAAGTGTAACACATATATCAGGCTTCATACATAGTGTAAGCTCATCCCAAAGACGGTCCTCCTTTAATACAATGGCCTCTGGTAAAATAAACTTCAACTGCGCAAGATGACTGCGAGTAAACCTCCTACAAATTTAACACAAAATCAATCAATTAGCATAGCTTAATAACGTTGTCTGTTGGATAAATCTTTAGTTTGGGTAAAAACGGTAAAAGAGATCTACAGTTCTTGATTCCCATACCTGTCAGACAAGCTCTCAATATTGGGTCTAATATTGGTAAATGTTGTCAATGATCCCTTCCTCTTTAGTAATCTGATAGAACTATCCAGGCAATTGAAGAATTTAACTAACATTTCATACCTGACATATAATCAGTAAAAATATCAATACATAGAACCAATACAGATATTAGAGAAATACAGATATTAGAGAAAATTCCGAAATTTGTAGAATTGCAATTTGGAAACCAGAAATTATTCAGTAAAAAGAGACAGATCATGATAATAAATAGTGTCCAGTAAACCAAAATCTAAAGACCGACCAAAAAAACATTGCTGTATAGAAACATCGTTATACATAATCAACATTCTAATGTTTGGAACTCTTCTAAGCACAACAATCCGGCAAAGATATGTCCAGTTCTAAAATTGCTTACTTTTCTGGAAGCTTGGCTGAACTGTTTGGCTTCCTAGGCTTTGTAACAGAAGATTCAGGAAAAGAAACAGCATGCTGCCCGGGGTGCCTCAAAATTTGATCGGCGAATGGATCGTCGTTAGCAGATGGTACCGGATCTGAATTATGGAGCTTCTGAGCAGCTTCTCTGACCTGTTTCAAAGAGAAGGCGGCATTGCCTTTTTTGCTCTGCCGAGGAGCACTGATGGGCTTCTGGGGGGTCTTAGAAGTCAATGGATCCGCAACCGGAATCTCAACCGCCGGCGACGAATTCAGTGGCTTCGAACTAGAGCCCAACACCTTCTCCGATTTGAAGAAATCAAGCAGTGAAGGCTCTGTGGAGTCCATTATCAGATCGGCAGATTGGAACTTATGCAATAAAATATGCGCAGTACAGGAATCCAGAGGTTGCGATTATATATCTGAAGGGTTTTGGCGCCAATGTCTCCTTGCCTTCGCGCCTTCGACGTGTCTCATTGCCTTCGCGCCTTTTTCCATGGACCTACGCGGGAAGGCTTGTGGGCTGGGCCTGATGGGTAATCTAAGGCTGACTTTGCAATTATGTACTCCGTATTTTTTTCTTACCGTTGGGAACCCAACAAAAATGGTATGGCCCAGTGTTTCCTTATAACACATTCGACCGTTGGAAGTAAATACTTTTCCTTTTTCAAAAAATCAACATGACTTTTGGAGTTTTGATTTGAGATCTTGACTTTCGAGTTTGATATCGAGATTCGTTTTGACTCAGATACTACGTATTTAAAAATACACCGAGTATGTTACTATGTTTTACAAACGATCCTCATAAATTTTTATAGAATAATTTGCGTTTACACGACTTTTTATGATCAACGTGACTGTTTGATTAATTATATACTCCATATTATTAAAATGTTGAATACTATGATAAAAAAATGTTGAATACTAGAAATATTCTCTGGTGATTTGATTGATAAGATTAAGATTAATGGACGTGTTTGGCATTTATCGGTTAGCGGATTATGTTAGCGGTTGTTAATAGCAGATTCAATCAGCGGGTTTAACTAGCAGAATAAATTGGCGGATTGTGAGGAAATGTTTGATGATTTAGCTATTTGGCCATAAAATTAATAGAAAATGCCAAATTTCAAAGCTTAACCCAAAACTCTCCTATTTGCAGGGGTGTTTGGTTAGGAGTCTATCAGCCATTTTTTGACCGTTTTGACCATTATTTGGCTTTTTGACCAGATTAATCAGGAGATTTTACCCAAAATAGGATTAAAAAGGTTTGAAATTTTCAAAATAGGACTGTCATATTTTTATTCTCAAAATAGGGCTAAATATTGTCATGTTTTGACAGTACCAGACTTCAAAGATGGTATTTTCGAAACTTGGCAATAATTAGTCCTATTTTGGAAATAAAAACATGGCAATCCTATATTGAAATTTTCAAACTCTTTTAGTCATATTTCAGGAACTTTCCCGTAGGCCTAAATTGTATGATCATAGACTAGCAGTTCTGATAAAATTTTATAGGTTTATAAATATTCAAAAAACAGAGATTTTTTTATAGCTTATGAAGAACATGTTCCTAACATTAACAAAAATCCTTAATTTCAAAAAACTCAATACAATTTTACCAATGGAATCTTCTCTCTAGGGTTCGGTATCAGCCTTCACTATAAGGTTGGAACGGGAACGGAGGTGGGTGTTGGTGTTCTCGATTGGATTCGCCGAAGCAGGGGTTGTTCTCGTTTTTCCTCGTTTTCTTTTTTTGGTTCGTCTTTTTGCGGTGATCGAAGGCTCGGACGCAGAGGGGTAATACACAGATAGGAATTCTTCTTCTTTTAATATATGGAGGAGGTGGTGGAACAATACAGAAAAATGGCTTTGGAAAAAGACAACAACAATCTCAACTTCGATGATGATGAGGAGGAGGAGGTCGATCCAACTACGAAAGAGACGGAATTCCCGGTGGTGGGTGTCATCCTTACAGACCGAAAAGTCCGAATTCAGGCAGTACAGGACCTGTTTGCATCGCTCTGGAGACCAGGAAGAGGAATGGCAGTCCAAGAAATTGACGAAAAAAGGTACATATTCACCTTTTATCATATAGTTGATATGAATCGTGTTATGGAGGATGGTCCTTGGCTATTTGAGAGGAATTTGTTATTGCTAAAGGTGGTTGGCCCTAATGATATACCACATAAAATGAATTTGTTTGAATCTGAGTTTTAGGTGCAAGTGCACAATGTTCCATATGGGTTTATGAATGAAGGCACTGCTAGAAGAGTGGATAATTACATTGGGGAATTTATTAGTTTTGATGAACACCATTTTAAGGCAAAATGGAGTTCATACTTGAGAGTTAGGGTCAAGATGGACGTGAGAAGACCTCTAAAAACGGGTTCTACTTTGACAAAGGGGGGCGAAGGACACTAGGTAGATTTCAAGTATGAGAAATTACCAAATTTTTGCTTTATTTGTGGAATAATGGGACCTTCTGAGAAATTTCGCCCACTGAAATATGTGGAAGATATTGATCTGGAGAAATCCTTTAGTGTTAATCTGAGAGCAGGTGGAGGGGGAAAGACTAGTCCCACAAGAGGTAGTAAGTGGTTGGTGGATAAACAGGGAGATCTGAGTCATCAGAGGAGGGTTCATCAAGAAGATGAAGGCATTATGAGATAGGGGCGCAAGGGGAACACAGCCGAGACATAAGGTAACGGCACAAAGGAAGAGGACAAAAGCAGTTCCAGAGAGGTCTCGGTTGACTAGAAACATAGACGAGTCTGGAAGGATCCGACGCAGGAGAACAACTCAGGAGAGGAGATGACACTGGACAAAGAAAAAAACGGGGAGGAGGTGGGTCTGAGTTCTTAGGCCCGCCTGATATGTTCGTGGGTCTGCGGGTGAAAAAGATCCAATTTGGTGTTTATTTTCTGTTTGTTTGTTATGTTTCGTTCCACGTTCAGACTGTTGTTTTTTGTTTTTGTTTTGTTTTTTCTTGTAAGACTCTTGCATTATGTTTGGGTGATGAGAGGTCCGCAGTAACCATTGTTGGCTCAATTATGTCCAGTTTAGGATCAGCGAGTTATACTACTTTCTTGAAGGTGGTTAACTCAACGGCTGGCCCAAGGACGGATGATTATCGGTGGTACTCTTATTATTTTAGACCCTTGCTGAATGCTTCTATTCTAATACTAGTTTTTGTAACGCGCGATGCGCGATCGAGATAATGCCCAATGTATTTTGTTTAACACAAGTATGTAGTTTTTTTTCAAATTTATACAATATCTGGAGAAAAGAAGAAGGGCGCAAATACAAAAAAGAAGTGTCAAATAAATGTGAACTTGGTGCCTCGAGTAGTGAGAACCCACAACTTTGAATCCCCTTTGATAATGCATGCTTTAGTTGAACTACTCCTCATATAAAACCACTGACCTATGCACAAAAAAGGATAGATGTTAGTCCAATATATCTAGTAAATAATTAAATAAATTGTGTTGAACATTAAACAAGGATATCCATCCATAAGTAACATGATGTATACGTATGAATAGATTCTTAACTTGTCTTATTCGAAATAACATAAGCCCTCCCTACATGGCATGTTGATGCAGTTAGTTTGAGAAGATATTTTTGAAGGGCTTGTTTAAAAATTGAAGTCGCGTGATTATAGGAAGGCACTAATTTCCAAAAATAATTAAAATAAGTTCAATTGGATACAAAGTAGCTAGTGTCTAATTGAGCCTAAGAACTTTTTTATATATATTTTAATAACACAAATATTGCAAGTAAATCTGTACTATCTTGTTTTCTTCATTCATGTAAGTTGTTTACTTTTCAAAAAAGTTACATTTAGAGATTGCTTTACTTAGGCATACAAATGTCTATATTCCTTCCAATGACATGTTTTGACATATAAACAACCCTTTTTTATCCTTTAAAAGATTAATAGATACTTTGTAATGCAATATTTAAAGTATCATACAACATTTAAAAAAAACAAGGCTAATTCTTCTGGTTTTTGTTACTAATTTTTATCCTTCCAATGACCAATTTTTCTGATTTCAGCTAGTGCTCCAATGGGATTTGTATTAATTCTCCCAGTTTCTAGTTTATGTTACTAATAGCCCAAAAATTTACCTTTTTGATGTAATTAAACACATGAAAACAAAACAAAAAAACATTGAAACAGGTAACTACTTAAACACTTTGATGTATACATACAATATTAGTAAAGATACAAAATAACACAGAACAATTAAAAACGTACGTAGTAGGAAATGATTTGACTCTATTTGAACTATGTATGTATTTAAGAATATAAAAGACCTGCACACACATGTAATTTCATGAGCAAAAAGTGATCATAGTTGTACCGCTACTCTTCATAAGCAATTTGCTCATTTTTAAAGGACTTTGATCGACTTGGGAGTGGGTAAAATGTGTGTATTCACTTACACGAACACCATAGAAGTTGAGAGGAAGCTATGGAATAAATAAGTTTGTGACATATACTCCGTACATGTGACGATGCTTCAGTGGCTGGCATTCCATATTTCTAGTGTAAATAGAAGATTATGATACATGGCTACAAATTTAAGCTTATCAGTGAAAGAAAAACCGAGGCCGTGAAATAGGAGGTTGACTGATTGCAAAGAAAGTGAAATAGTAGGAACCAAATAGAATGCTGAAGATATTAGCTGACCCCACTGTTCGCCATTTCATATATTTTAGAGGAGGCACAATGCTCATGAGGGAGCAAGCTGGGTGCACTTTTGTTCGCAAATGTGGGGTCATTAGAACTCATCCCAGTTTTCTCCCAAGCTCTTTTAGGACCTTTTTTTTACATTTTTTTACACAAAAAGATAACCTGCAATTGTGTAAGTCTAGCTTCTAGTTATGTTTAATGTACTCTCTAGTCTACAGATTCTTGATCTAATTTTAACTTTTCAAATGATTCTTTGAAATGTCAAAAAAACACTTTACATAATCAATAAGCATGTTATGGATAATGAGAAAAGACAGACTCTCACTCAAACAAATTCACAAACTTTGTGTGCTTCATAATTTTACAACAGACTCTCACTCAAACAAATTCACAAACTTTGTGTGCTTCATAATTTTACAACCATTTCAACATCTATATTTAAAACTAAACTGATTTTCATTTGTTAAGACACTGTTTAAGAACAAATGGTTTTCAAAAGATAGAAAAACGAAGCAATAGAACATTAAAAAGATAATAACTGGAATGGCTACAAATGCAGGCTTAGCACACTTTAAACTCAAAGAGATTTCAAGGAAGTTGGCTCCTTTTTTAGGTAATTAAACACATGAAAAGAAAAATTAACAGCAGGACAGACAGGGGAAGAAAAGCAGTGAGACCAAAGGAGATGATCAGAGTTGAGCAAGAAAAATAGAATGGAAAGATACATGGACGGTTGGCTTGACAAGACGGAATTGATGGGAGATAACGCAGTGTGGTTAAGGCGGATACCAGGGTTAGAACTTAGAAGCTGCTGAGACTCTGAGAGTAGAAAACAAGTGGTGGTCATGGAGGAAAGCTGGAGATAAGAGAAGAGCAACAGACAGGACTTATTAACGGAAATTAAACGGAAAAGAAAATTCCTATAAAAGAGTACACAACTCAAAACACAATGCATCGCCTCATAAAGCAAATGATTAAACCAACATTTTTTCAGCCCTAAAATGTCCTAACTCTTACTCACAATTATAAGATTTTAAGATTTGTCACTTCTCTCATCCTTATGTCATCTGTGATTTTTCCCTTACCTTTTCCCACAACCTGAAGCAATAAAGGAGTTGTACAGCAGGCCTGGGTTAGAGGTTAAATATAGGGAAAATTCAATAGAGTCTTCCTGAAATAAAGTCAGAATGAAATATAAGACTTCATTTTATGTTTTCACACAACTGGTAGAGGAGGCCTAAGCTGGGGCAACATGATCATTAGATTAAAAATCATACTTATGACTTCTTAATAATTTTGATAATGATGATAGTGAAAATCCAATTATCCAATTTGAGTAATACAGTGTGTCAAGATATGTACCCTGTGTTATATATATTTCCTTCATATATTATTTTTTTCATATTTCAATTCCCTTTTTTGACCTAAATAGGATCGAGATATGAACTTTTACCCAAACCAGGTTGGGTGATGATTGAAAGGTTATTGTTTGGACTACCATTTAGGGGGCTGGACTACCATTTAGGGCACAAATAAAGTTTCAGTAGGCACAAACTCTTGTTTGAGGGTGGCTGCCCTGTGTTTACGCCTATGTTTTCGTTTATGCCCATTTGTGATATCCCACATGTCTAGAAGAGCACATGATTAAAGTTCATTAGAACAATTGCTATTGCATTAGAGCTATTCTCAGTAATAAGAGCATGATCCTATATAACTATCCAAAGAAGTTTCTTAAATAATCTTTTTTGACAATATGTCGTGGAATTAGGTCCGAGTCTTTTCCGAATGTTATTCCTAGTAAGAATACCCATGTAAAAGTTATGGGAATTTATGCCTATGTTTTTGTTTGTCTCATTTGTGTCATCCCATAGACGTAAAAGAAAGCATGATAAAAGTTCATTAGAACAAATGATGTTGACTAACAATTATTCACATTAATAGGAACCAGTTCCTATACCTACTCAAAAAAAAAATACCTTAAGTTATTATCTTCCATGTAATTTGGTAAACCTCTGGCATGTATTTATATGTAGTTTTTCTATATATAAAAAAGCAGTCGAAAATCATCTTCTAGAAGTTTGCTAAACATATATGATATCTTAGTATGTGGTTTAAGTGCCGCTGCCAAATGAACTTCATCATCATATGATTTATGTTTAAAAATTGGAGAATGGTTATTGATGTCATCTTAAATTGGTTTTTAATGTGAAATTTTAACCTTTGATTTCAGTCTCGAGAAGAATGATCCGCTAGCTACTGAATCTTATGAAATCTTCTCTAGCTACAAAAAAGTTTGATTGAAAGACGCTGGTTTTACTTGCCTGACCCTGTGTAACGTATTATGTTCACAGTTCACTATCCTGACCCGGTCCCAATACAGGTCGACCTCCTACCACGATCAGCAATTGCGGCATATTGAACAACCACCCTCCCACCAAATCGTGCAGAAATAAACCCACTTTTCATAATATACGAAGTACATAACTAATTAGAACTTTTTCCGAATGGTCTCTAAACTCCTGTATTTGGAAGTCAAAACACAATGAGTATCGAGTACATGGAGTAATTTAAAACTTTGTATTAATAAAAGAGCTCAATCAATATAAGTTAATCACGCACCAGACGTGTTTCTATATTACTTTAGTAAAAAAAAAATTAGCTAAAAAAACATAAAAAAGGGAGGGGTGAACCTGAGCGGTAGTGCAACGCTCAAGGGACTCTTGAAAGCCCTGACAGCAAGATACTTTAATGGGCTTTCCCCTTAAAAAATTGAGTTAATATCGTGTGAGCTAATAGCCCATATATCAGATATGAAATAGATAAGAACAGATACTGCACTTTATTTATGTAGCAACTTGAGTAAAAAAAATAGCAGGACTATTTTCAAGTAGTTATATGATAGAATAAATCATAATAATGGTCTGCCCTTGACAAGGTTTTGAATGAAAAGGATTTAGGTGTAATGAAAGCATTTTATAATCTGTCATTTCTTTCCTTTCTTTATTTAGTAGACAAAATAATTGTGGCTACTAAATTCTTTTATAAACAACAATCTGAATTATTACAATACTCAGATGATAAATGACAGTGACCATAGATATTACACATACAGATGCAAATTGCTATAGGATTACCTCAACACATTTGATGATAAATTATAGCGATGACAAATTGTCATGATTTGAAGTATTGCCACTTTTGTCCATTTCTGCACAAGTAAATTAACTTAATCAGAAATTGAGATCAGGATTATGAATACTACATATTTACATCCAAATACAAAGCAGAAAAAAAATCTTAAAACACTAAATACTTTTACTAAAGTTCTATACTTCTACTCCGTGTATTAGATTATAGGTTTCTTAACTGCGTCCACATTATTGACTTTGTTAGGCTTTTTTCACTTAAATCCGAAAGAAAACCTGAGACAGGAAAGTTGGCTCCATTTATATGCAATTAAGCACATGAAAACAAAAATCAGAGTCAAACAGATTATATGTTGAAAGTACATTTCATAAGCTGATGAAGCACATAGTGTGAGAAAGTAAAACGAAATCAAAAGCAGCACAGGCATGGGAAGGAAAGCAGCGACAGAGCTTCTTACAGGACGGGATGAGGGGTGGAACATTTTCCAGGCTCTGAAGGCATGAGGTCTAGAGTATGAACCCGTACATCATCCATAACCGGTCAAATGAATGACAAGTCATTCAATATCATATGGGTATTAATGAGGAAGGAAATGAGAAAAGGTGAGAAAAAAAACGGAATGTAAACATACCTGGACAGGCGCGAGAAGACGGAAAAGATGAGAGCTATCGCGGTGCGGTTAGGGCGCGTATTAGACTTTAGACCTGCTGCGAGAAACAATGGCTAGGGATAACAGAAGCTGCAACACACGACATTTATTAACGGGAATTAAACGGTGAAGTAGAATCCTTTAAAAGAGTACACATGTCAAAACACAGTGTACCATCTTATAAAGCAAGAGATTACACCAACATTTTTTTCAACCCTAAAATGCCCTAACTCCCATTGACAATTATAAGTTTTTAAGATAAGACCCCTTCATCCAAAAAAAAACATTAACAAAAAATAAATAAATTGAGGTCTTCAAAAGTCATTTAACAAATTATCAGCCGATTGTAAACAACTATTTAACCAAACACCATTTTACCAACTGCTAATACTATCTGCTCATCAAAACAGCCAACAGAATCCGATATTATCCATCAGCCAACAAAATCAATCAACGTCTAACAGCTTACAGTCATATGCCAAACACCCCCGCAACATTTTCATTTCAGCGGTTTTGTCCAAAAACGTTAGTGCCGAACCACTATTTACCAAACAACGTTTTCAATTATTGAAAACGACAAAATGGTCTAACCGCCATTTTTTTTATTGAAACGCTATTTATACCAAACACCCCCAATGTATCTTTTATAACTGGATCAATGAAAATATTACAATTAAATCGTTTAAACATAATAAAATTGACTTTGCACATCATGTTTTGGATGATGTGTGATGTTGCATTATATTTTAAAAATTATTAATGTATGCACCTTAATATACTATAAAAGCATTTGACTTTGTACTTCACTCTTTCAAAAATAGCCAAATAGGTTGATAGGATGCATACATTAATAACAATTGTTAAAAATGAGTTACAAAGTCAAATATCAATTAAAATATGAAGTGCAAAGTCAAATTCTTCCTAAACATAAATAAATGGTAAAACAACTAAAATATACATTTAAGGGTGATATATTCACTTATTAACAAAGATAGTGTCATAGCATCATTAGTTAAAAAGAAATTCCTCTAAATATGATTAAAACATTATCAGAGTTTCTAAATACGACTTTAAGTATGATATAAAATGGTTTTACAAGTTACAACCCTGGAGAGGCGGTCTTTCTAGGGTTCATCCCTAGTTCTCTTTTCCGGCGGCTCCGGCACGTCCGACGGTTTTTTGGAGGTTGAGTGTCGAGGTCTGTGGCTTGTCAGGTACGTGAGTCGTCCCCTTTGTTTTACGGAGTCTGGCTAGCGAAGGGTTGGAGGTCCGAGTTTAGCTGGTTACGTTGTTGTGCGGTTCGGGCGATGGCAAAAGAAGGAGTTCGAAGCGGAAACAAAGAGAAGGTGTTGCAGATGATTTCATCGGGGCTGGTATTGCAGAGGAAGGAGCAGGAGTGGGGCGGCGTCACCACACAGTCGATTGGAGGGAACCTTGGCATGGATGACGAGCGTTCCGCGGCTGATCTCGTATGGGCGAAAGAAGACGAAGAGATGGTGATTCGTCCCCCTCCTGAACCGCCGCCATGGAGGATTTGTGCGACTAGGGTTTGGAAGGTCATCTCTGTTTTTGTTTTAGTTTGCTTGTGTTTTTACTTCAAAAGTCATGTTGTTTTGTTTGTCACATACATTTATTTCTGTCAGACTCTTACACTAGGTAAGGGTGATGGTGGTTTTGCTTTGGCCACATTAGGCTCATTTAGACCCATTACAGGATTAGCGAATCATATTACTTTGTTTAGGGTGATTGGTTCTCAGACTGGTTCGGGGGTCGGTGGCGGGAAGTGTTCCCTTTATCTCTGTTGTCCCTTGCTGAATGTTTCATTATCAATATAAGCCACCCTTTTAAAAAATGGGACTTTAAGTTTATTAACTCATAAATAGGATTTCAGGTTACAATTTTGAACCTCGTGTGATTAAACCCAGACAATTGTCTTTCTCTTGATCGATGTGTGGGTCTGCGAACAATTGGCTAGCTCTTCTCCCTCGCTCATGATTTCTCCGTGAATAGAGCCTCTCTTCCTTCGATGGAACACAGTCCTCCGCCTTCAATCGTAGCTGCCCTCTTGATCGACACCGGCGGCATCGATTTCTCTAGTGAAAACATGTAATCATCTCCTCCTCCTCCTCCTCACGCTCCATTTTCTTCTTCTTGGGATTTTTTTGATTTCATATTGATTTTTTACTTTGGTTTTTCAAATTAAATAAAGAACTATTTTCAGATTTGTAAACATTTAGATGACCAAAGAGGTTCCCACTTTCAATGAACGACCAATTTGGATTTAAAATTTATTTATTTATTTAAATTAACTATGAATCTTATAATGCATATTAATTAATGGTTATTAGAAAAATTATCGCGCTTTCATGTCATTACACAGAACCAGACGACAAACTTGCTTTGAAATTACCAATTTTAGAATGCAATGTTTTTGCTCGTTGGACAAATAAATGTCAAGTTTATGCCACTTACTTTGCCAAGGAGGCAATTTCTTACTAAATTTTCATTTTTCTTTTTCTTTCCATCTTTTGAGTTTTTTTATGTAAATTCCATTATTTATTTTGAAAATGTTATATTTCTTATGAAATTGCCAAGAAATTTAATCTACTTTTTCTATACTTGAAAATGCAAATGTTTTCACATCGAGGTATGTCTTCTATCCTTATATAAATTTCATTTTGGTGTCATTTCTAACAAGATGACAATCTCACCGGAGATGGGAAAGTTAGATTATTGGACTCATATTACATGTAATATTTAGTTATTCACAATATATTATTTCTTGGATTTAATGGTATGTTATATGTTATTTTATATTTAGGCCCAAAAATTAGTGGTTCTATGAATATTAATTTAAATGGGCTAATATGTTATCTAATAAAGTATAAGGCTTAAATGTGTAGAGACTCATAGGCTTAGCCTAATTAATGATGACCTGGTTAGGGTTAAGCATATTTTATAAATAGATGGGTTATGGTCCCTAGTTGAACACGTCATTCCATTTTTCTGCATCTCATCGCTAGAGAGATAATTCCCGAAAGTGTGTTTCAACTAGAAGACGCTCAGTTATTTCGCTAGATAATTCCAATATGAAAATTAAAGTATTGTCGGATTTATTCCAACAAGGAAAGGAATCGTCGAGTGGTGACTGCATTGGGCCGTCGATGAGTGGTGGCGGTGATTGATGACTGAAGGGCGGCAACGAAGATGGTTTCTTTGGGGAGGCTGTACTTGTGATCTGGACAAACAATTTTAAAAACAAATTGATGCAAAGAAGACTAAATTTTTACTTGGCCTGTATACCAAGATATTTGGAATATTACGTTCCAATATCATAAGCTTAGAGAACTACTTGTGTTGACTGAATTGTATCAAATTATCACTCAGGAAGAGCATCGTCAGAATATGATCTGGGGATGGGAGTAACGTCCAGAAGTTGTCGATCACCTTTGTGGATAAAGGTCCTTCTTTTCCGACTGGGGCTGACCAGAAGCTAACGTGTGCTTTTCGCGAGAGAATCGGGCATGAAATTGATCAATGCTTCAATCACACCGATAAATATCCGGATTGGTGGTATGACAATCCGGGAAGAGGGCGTGGAGGATGAGGGTGAGGCATTGGACGAGGATGTGGGAGTGTTGTCGTGAATGCCATGCACGCCGAAGAACCTGCCGGAGTTGTAACAATCAACACAGGTGCACGGGCAGAAAGTTCCACTGCACGCGTGACACCTTCTTCCATTGATGAGCAATGGAGTGCCTTTTTGCAAGTTATGGGAAATTGCAAGGCTTCATCGGTTCCTACTGCAAGTGAAAAATTATCAGGTATGCCCGCACAGTCTGATTGGCTCTTCGACTCAGGGGCCTCGTATCACATGACGGGAGATGATCAAAATTTTCAAACAAAAGAGAACATTCGGCCGAATCCAGTCACCTTACCCAATGGTGATGTGGCGCATGTTGTTTTACGAGGCCGAACTCGAATAAGTCCTAAGACTGTGTTTACAAAATGTTCTATTTGTTCCAGGACTTACACGTAATCTTATTTCGCTTGCACGCTTGATTGATGATTTGTAGTGCAAAATATCTTTTACTGATCAGATTTGTGTAATATAGGGCCCACCTATGAGGATGCCGATTGGAGTGGGTAAACGCCATAGGGGGTCTACTATTTTCACAGTGTTGATGAGATACTTGAGTTAACTGCGGGCGACATGAATAAAGGAGAATTGTGGCATGCAAGACTAAGGCATCTGTCATTTTCAGTAGAATTGTGGTATGCAAGACTAGGGCATCTGTCATTGTCAATGGAATTATGGCATGCAAGACTAGCGCATATGTCATTGTAAGTAATACGTAATATTTCTAGCACTAATGAAATGATTTTTGTTACTCATAATAAATCTTGTGATGCTTGTTTGCGAGCAAAGAAAACTAAAGATGTATTTGCTATACATTCTACATGTGCTATTGAGTGTTTTTAATTAATTCATTGTGATATGCAGGCTCCATGTTGCTTTCCTTCTTCATGTGGTGCACTTTTTTTTAAACTATTGTGGATGATTGCTCACGGGCAGTTTGGGTGCATTTGACGGGTAGCAAGACTGAAGCAGGGACGATTCTTAAATGTTTTTTT
Organism: Cuscuta epithymum; assembly: GCA_945859915.1. Classification (NCBI taxonomy): domain Eukaryota; kingdom Viridiplantae; phylum Streptophyta; class Magnoliopsida; order Solanales; family Convolvulaceae; genus Cuscuta; species Cuscuta epithymum. The sequence continues at coordinate 5,704,975 of CAMAPF010000955.1, read as the reverse complement.
TGTTATGACTAAACGTCAATTTCAAAATGATGCTCGAGCTGTGCGAAGCGACAATGACAAGGAATTTTGTGTCTTGAAAAATTATTTTTTGGACCATGACATTTTTTCAAACTTCCTATGTTTACACGCCGTGACAAAATGGTCGGTTAGAGCGCAAGCACATACATATACTTGAAGTTGCTAGGGCTCTATGGTTTCATGCCAATTTGTCAATCGATTTTTGAGGGGAGTGTATCTTGGCAGTTGGCCGTTTAATAAATTGTTTGCCTTCTCCTGTAATATTCGTGCCATGCAGGATCTTAATACTTTGTAGGTAGCCCCCCCCCCCCCCCCCCCCCGACGTCATGTCTGCTTCACCGGTGTCCTCAGGTAAACCTTAGTCCTAATCCAATTATGTAACTTATAATTGTTTTTCAACTCATCATGCATTTCCAGCGACAATAAGTATGTTTGTGAGCTAATTCATTTCCTGAAGCAGTTCTAGATCCCAAGTGGCGAGATGCAATGCAAACTGAAATTGATGTGTTGGAGCGGCTTGGCACCTACAGTGCAATCTCTGCCCTAGAGTGACTTGTCATTTGTGGAAATACCCAACTTCGTGGAGTTGAATATCACGACACACTTGTCCATAGAGGAAAGTGGCTTTATACGTGCAATTTTCCGAATTTTACTTTTGATCGGAAAAAAGGTGTGGAATACACACATAATTTACATTTTAAAAAAAGAAGAGAAAATTTTCATGGTTAAGACAAAAATATAGTTTTTTCTCAAAGTAAGACTTAATGTTTGGTTTTCGCTAAATAGGACTAATCCTTACATTTTTTACCCCCAATTGAATTAATTAATTGATTAATCCAATTAATTGCCGTTAGTTCTCTTGCACAATGAAGGCAGTCCGTTGGTAGCGGGGGCAGTCCGGTGGTGGCGATAATGGCGGTGAAGGATTCCGGCGGCGATGACAACTCCGGCGGCGGCAGAAATCTGGCAGGCTGCTGGGGGAAAAAAATCTGGAATTTGCCAGCGGTGCTCCTGCGGTCCGGCAGTCCTGGGGCAGAGTGGTAAAAGTTGTGAGGGGTATTTTGGTCCAATCACAAATAAAAATTTCTATTAAAGATGTTTAAATTAGGTGCTCATATTTTGGGAAAAAGTCATGTTTTAGTTTTCTTAAGGTAAATCACCAAAAAAAAGAATACCCACAATTTTTGTTACATCACAATTTTTTTAGGGGTATGCATAAAAGCCGAACTGAACCGGTATCGAACCGGCCCATAATGGTACCGAACCGAATACTGAGCATTTAAACGGTTCTATAGCTTTTTATCCCGAACCGAAATCACATCGTTTGAATATGTACATGACTGGGTATTTTGATTATCGAAAAATACCGGACTGGACCATTCAAAAATAATGCGTTTGAAATTTTTATATTTTTTCTCGTACCAATAAATATCTTTTATAGATCAACAATTTTATAGCCCAAGTATTTATTCATATATTTATATATATTATTATTTCCTTTTAAATAATTTATGTTATACTTTGATATTGAAAGAATGTTAAAGCTTTAAAAATTATTAATGACTATTCATTTCTAGTAATGTAGTCTATATGAATGACTTTTTGATGTATCGTGTTTGTGCTATTTTACAACTTTAGGCCTTTTTCCATGAATATTACTAAATTGAACTTAGTAATATTCATGGAAAAAGGTCTAAATTGAACTTAACCCAATATCTTTTGGGACTAAGGTTTGAATGTTGTTGTTTGTTGTTGTATTACCAAATTGAACTTAATAGACAAAAATATGATTTATTTTAAAATTTTAAAAAAAATTACATATTTAGTGACTAGTCATCTACAATGACTTGTCATTCTAAAGTACACTGTAGTGACTAGTTTATAGTAACTCATACACAGTGGCTAGTCATATTTTTGTCAAAAAATATAAATAGTCATATTTTTGTTCGGGAAAACTCCATAGAAGTGATTTTTCACAATTTGATTAATATGGTTTAAATCTTAGCTCTCACAGTTCAACTATAAATTAAATTAGAACTAATATTTAACCTAGAACAAAGAAGAACGTTGATATTTTCTATTATATTCAACAATTTGATGATTTTTTTAATTGACAAGAATAATATCACCTTTCATTGGTCTTCTCATAATAATCCCACCCTTACATAATCCCAAAATAATCTCACATAGTCACATTTGCACCTCATCTTCTTTCATTGGACCCTGACCAAGTTTTTTACCTTTCTTTGAAAATCTTATACATATAATCTCACATTTATAAAGATATAATAAAAAAGTGAAAGGTGAGATTATTTATATGATTTTAAAAAGAAAAAATGACCCCAGTATTATTCCTAGAGTTTGCATTTACAAAAATATGACCAAATCTGACATTCACAAAATTGTGACCCAATCTCCATCGCCCGCACACCGCATCGCTACCTTAGCTTCAGCAGCATCTTCATCGCACATACGCTGATACGCATCCCCATAGCCGCCGGTCACCACTGTGGTGCCCCTCCCGCCAAACGTCTCTGGATCGTCGTTCTCATCTGGTCGTTTCTACATCGGCACCTCCTCCGGTCGTTTCTGCATCGCCGCCACCTCCGGTCGTCTCTGCATCGCCTCCTCCGGTTGTCTCTGCATCACCATCGCTGCTTTATCTTCTCACAGCGGCTCTGCATCATCATTGACGCCTTAGCTTCTGCGATTGGATCCGACTATGGCCATATGCGATGTGCGAATCTGACTATGGCGATGTGCGAATCTCACTATGGCGATGTGCGATGTGCGAATCTGACTATGGCGATGCGCGATGTGCGATGTGCGATGTGCGAATCTGACTATGGCGATGTGTGAATTTCACTATGGCGATGTGCGACGACTGTGATCAAGGTTTGCTGAGGATGAAGACAACTCTGCTGCCCCTCTTTGATTCTGTCTCTGCTCGCCTATCATCGTCATCTTCTTTGTTTACTTTGTCCCATGTCTGGATCTCCCAGATCTGGCCTCTTCTCCGTGCAGCTATGCACTGATGAATTGACGGGGTGGGGGTGGTGAGGGTGGGGTAGTGGAAGGGGCTAAGGCTGGGAGAGAACTGAATCTTGTTGTGGCTGGTGGTCACTCGATGAAGCGGTGGTCATCAAACGGTTTGGGGGTGTCATTGTGATGAGGTTGGTGGACTGTGGCTGATCTAATAGGCAATGGTGGGGCTGCAGCGACAATAAAGGGATGAGGCAGCGGCAGTCGATGGGGTGGGGGCAGTCACTGGACGTGGGAGGATGGTCACTTTGGCCGGGAGGCGGCGGAATTTTCTACGGGGCGGAGTCGCTGTGGCGGTGTCGTCATTGACTAGGCGGAGTCACTGTGGCAGCGCAGTCACTGGTGGGGCGTAGTCACTATGGCGGCGAAGTCATTATAGCGGCGTAGTCACTATGGCGGCGGAATCACTTTGACCGGAGTCACTGTGGCGGCGGGGCAGTCACAGTGGTCGGTGGGGTAGTCACTGTGGTCGGTGGGGTAGTCACTGTGGTTGGTGGGGTCACTTTGGCCGGAGTCACTTTACCCGGAGTCACTTTACACTACAGGGGGTTAATTGTGATGTTGGTCACATTTTTGAAGGTGGGATTATTCTGGAATTATGTAAAGGTGAGATTATTATGAGAAGACCAATGAAAAGTGAGGTTATTCTTGTATTTTTTTTATATTTTCACGTTAACTTAGTAAATTAAAGGTGATATTTATCTCGTTCATCATCATTACTCCCTTCGTCCATCTAACTTTGTCCCATTTTACCTTTTTCGTCCGTCCCATTAAGTTTGTCCCATACTATATTTGATAATATTTGGGTGGTTACAATTTATTCTTACTTTATTCACACTTTATCAATTCCATACCAACCACAAAATTTCACTTTTTCTTAAAAGTTGTGCCACACTCCTTTGTCCCAAACATAGTGGGACGGAGGTAGTATATTTTTTCTTAGTTGTGTTGCACTATTTGTGTACTTGTGAATTTTAGTACTACATATGCAATTTCGTGTATTTATATCAACACTTCATGTGAATTGGTTGGTGTGATGATATATACTCATTGCAACATTTGTCCAATTTTTTAGCATGTGTTTTAGCGTTTTCTACCGTTTCGAATCAACATGATACTGAAGGGTTCCATCATTAGAACCATACCGAACCGTTAGAAAGCATACATTCCGGTTTCACTAATTTACCACATCGTTACGAAGCGCGCCCACTCCTAATTTTTTTTTTTGGGAAAACTGTCAAATAGGTCCTCGAACTTTCATAAAAGGTCAATTAAGTCCTTCTATAGGAGGTTCTGTCCGGCCGTCGCGATTTGGGGCAGATTCTGGTGGAATTTTTTGATGATTTTTTTGAGCATCTTATTTATCAAGTTTAGTTTACTCATATCAAATTTCAGCTAAATATTTAATCGGGAGTGCATTCAAATTAATTCGAGAACACAAAAATGCGCAGTTATCTTCAAGAATTAATTTGAATGTGTTTCTGATTGAATTTTTAGCTGAAATTTGGTAGGAGTAAACTAGACTTGGTGAATAAGATGCTCAAAAAAATTTATCAAAAAATTCCACCGGGATCTGCCCCAAATCACGACGACCGGACAAAGTCTCCTATAGAAAGACTTAATTGATTTTTTTATGAAAGTTCGATGACCTATTTGACAGTTTTCCCTATTTTTTCCTTCACCAAAAAAGTACGCTTCTTGAGTCTTGACACACTTATGACTTACCTCCGTGTACGGCGGCGGTCACCGTGGAAATCTCAGACTCGCCGAAAGGTTTAACAACATCAAGTCAAGAAATTGGGCTCAGGGTTTATCGCAATCCCCGAATTTCGCAATGAGAAGAGCTTCCTCCACACTGTTCCCACAGCTCCACCGCCACGCCAAGCTCTCATCTCTCATCTCCACCACCTCCTTCCCCATTCACACTGCCCCCGCATACCCATTCCGCCACCATCTCAGACCTTCAATCCAACCCCCACATTTTCTCTTCCCCAATGTTCATCTATCCCAGTTTTTTAACACTCTCGCGGAACAAACCCCGCTCCAGATGTCCTCTAGACAGAGAAAGATCAGACAAAAGTCGGAACTCGAGGAGGCCTTCGAGTCGGCAGAGACCACAGAGGACATGCTCAAAGCTCTCAACGACATGATAACCTGCTTTGATGAAAGAGAGCTCGGCATGGCTTTCCTGAAAATGGGACTCAAACTCGACCAGGAAGGTAAGGATCCCGAAAAGGCTTTATCTTTTGGCAATAGGGCTTTGAACGCCTTAGACAGAGATGAAGATGGCGTGTCTTTACCGCTCGCCATGACTCTGCAACTGATGGGTTCTACTTGTTATGGTCTTAAAAGGTTTAATGATAGCTTAGGGTACCTCAACAGGGCCAAAAGGGTTTTGGGCCAATTAGAGAAAAATGGATCTTGCAGTTTTGAAGATTTTAGTCCTATCCTCCATGCCGTTGAGCTTGAACTGTATAACACAAAGACAGCCATGGGAAGGAGGGAGGAAGCTCTTATTAACCTCAGGAAGTCTTTGGAGCTAAAAGAGATGACTTTAGAAGAAGGCAGCAAAGAACTTGGGATAGCTAACAGGGATGTGGCAGAGGCTTATGTTTCTGTTTTAAATTTCCGTGAGGCATTGCCATTTTGTTTGAAGGCCTTGGAAATGCACAAGGCCTTACTGGGGAATAACTCTGTGGAGGTTGCTAATGACAGAAGAGTCCTGGGGATCATATACACTGGTTTAGAGGAGCACCAGAAGGCTTTAGAACAGAATCATCTTTCACAAAGGGTCTTAAAGAATTGGGGTCTTGCTCCAGAGCTACTGCAAGCAGAGGTTGATGCTGCCAATATTCAGATTGCTTTGGGAAGATATGATGAGGCCATCAACACCCTTAAGGGTGTCGTTCAACGAACTGAAAAAGAAAGCAAAGATAGAGCAATGGTCTTTGTCTCCATGGCAAAAGCCTTGTCTAGTCAGGAGAAGTTCCAAGAATCAAAGAAGTGTCTCGATATTGCATGTGGGATTCTTGGAAAGAAAGAAACGAGCTTTCCTGTTGATGTTTCTGAAGCTTATATGGAAATCTCTATGCAATATGAGACTATGAATGAGTTTGAAACTGCCATATCCTTGTTGAAAAAAGCACTTAAAATGCTCGATAAGATTCCTCAAGAACAACATTCAGTGGGGAGTGTTTCTGCAAGGATTGGTTGGTTACTTCTGTTAATGGGGAAAGTGGAAGAGGGGATTCCTTACTTGGAGGATGCTGCTGAAAGGCTTAAAGAGAGCTTCGGTCCGAAACATTATAGTATTGGTTATGTTTATAATAATTTAGGCGCTGCTTATTTGGAATTAGATAGACCACAGTCGGCTGCACAGGTTTTTGCTTATGCCAAGGATATAATGGATGTCTCTCTTGGCCCTCACCATGCCGATTCAATAGAGGCGTGCCAAAACCTCTCAAAAGCTTATGCTGCTATGGGAAGGTAAGAAATATGTTTTCTCTTGGTTCATTCACTATGCATAGTGTGTGTGTTTTAATTTTATATATGCAGAAAACTTTCAGGCATATTCTCCAAAGTCTTTATATTATAGTCACCATTTATCCAGTAAATGACCCTGAACTTTAAACACTAATGCCTTTATAAAAAAGGCCAAGAAAAACACATTAAAAGATCAGTATTCAAACCTTTAATCAAATGTGGGCTACATTTTATAGACTTTATAATGTGTTTTTTAATGTTATTGAAATTGATCTTATCATCACCTACGGCTCTCTCATGGACCTAATTGGCATGCTCAAAGTCAAACAGGACTTTCTGTGAAGTTCGGGGTTATTACTGAGCTAATAATGCATTTAAAGGCTAAAGTGGACATTTTAAGAGTTCAAGGTTGATGTGGTATTTTGGGCTAAAGGTTCAGGGTCATTTTTGTGCATTTGGCCAAAAATTAGTTGTTGTTGTTGTTGTACATTTAAGAAAAACTTTCAAGAATGAAACAGGAAAAAGAAAATCAGCAGCTTTCATGGAGAGCTCTTAGGTTCTCAGTGAAGATTTCAAGGGTTAAATTTCAGTCTATAATACTATGTCTTATCTTGCTTTACATATTGGATGAAAAACACACTATTTTGGGTTTTAACAACTTTAGACATGTATCCTCTTTTGCAGCTATCAACTTGCAATTAACTTCCAAAAGAAAGTTATAGACGCTTGGGAATGCCACGGTCCAAATGCAGATGATGAACTTAAAGAAGCTTATCGGATTCTTGAGCAGCTAAAGGCAAAAGTACATGCTTCATTACCTGAACAGTCACGCGTAAAGGCACTGCCTATGCCAAGCACAACTAGTAGCTTAAATATGAACTGTCAACGTGATGTTTCAAGTACAGAGAGGGGATGATGATCAATGCCAAGTAATTAGAGTTCATATATAGGCTTTTTTTCATTTCAAGCAGCAAAGAAACTATAAATGGTAACGTGTTTTTATGTGAGCATCTTTCAGAAGTGGTGCTCTAGGCATCTGCTATATAAATTTTGCATTTATTCAATCATATATTGCTGTCATTTTAATTTTTATAGTGTGACTAACCACTCTTCAATGTCTATATATTGTTATTCTTTCCATGTCAAATGAATTCGGTAGCTGTCCTTACACGCAATGATCCTAGGATTCTCATCTTCTTGAGTGCCAAATAGATTAATAGAGTGCCTGTCCTTGGAAACTTGTTCTGATTTCGGCATACTACTTTTGAAGTTTTATACGTAGTAGTATGTTTGTTTCATGTTACTTGAGATTCATTCCTGTAGGCAATGCGATTCTTCATAGAAAGTTAAGGTAAGAATGTACGATTATGGGCTAGCTAACTCTATCATACGCGGTCAAACCGTAAAATGTCTTACAAATTGGGACAGATGGAGTATTAAATTTTAGATAATGAGGTACTGCCACACTCTGACTGTTCCTCATTGTGCCTTTACAAATGTCTCACACGTAAAGGCACTGCCTATATTTTACTATTCACTTGGTCAATACAAATCACTTTTAATCTCTTACTTTATATATCAAAATTTTATGAAATTTGAATTATTTTTTGCAGGTTTTGTAGCGGGTTTAATGTAGTTTCTGAATATGTAATATTTTTTTTCTAAAAATAATTTGAGTGCAGTGATGCAGATAGAGATCTGTTTGTTTTATCGTCGGTCAAACATCGTAAACCGAAAAGTATCTTATAATTCGGGACGGAGAGAGTATAATTTTAATATTCACAATAATTCCATATATAAAAATATCATTGATAAAAGTTGATTGTCATTTGATGGAGTTTAATTCCAACTACGAGAGCTAATCTACGAGAACAGATGACAACGTAAGGCAGTATTCACAGGAAGTATATTTAGGGTTCTAGTATTTATAGATCTTATGTTCTAGTATTCTAAGAGGACACTAATACCTTTAATCACAAGTAAGAGTCCTATAATGTTTCGAACGTGGTGCAATCATTGTTCCTCTAGGTCTAAGTTTCTTTCATTACATATCTGCCGCTGCCAGGTAAATATGCTTAAATGATGGTCTGATTGTGGATTCCTTTCGCCCAGGCTCGAGGGCTGGTGTCCAGATTGGCCTGATTGTGGATTCCTTTCGCGGACTGAATCTCTAATTAGGCCCAACGACTATTATTAGTGATTAATCCTGATTAGTGGTCTGTCCCGTAAACGGGCTTCATTTTAATTTGTTCTTTGGCCATGATTGTGTTCCATGGTACCATCATCATTGATCAAGAAAAATCAATTTGACAAACCTTTCGAGAGCAGGGAGTATAAAATTTACCACTTTCATAAAATTATATTTATAAAAAAAGTTATGGTGTTTTTGAAGCAAAAAAAGTTTTGGTGTTAAAAAGTTATGTTAGTACCATTGTCATATATTTTTCACAAATGTAATGCAATTGAAATTATATTGTCCCCTTGTTTTATTTCACAAATGAACTTTTAGAATGTTAACTAGATTCTATGAAAGTTTAGAATATTTTAAATTATGCAATTATTCCAAAAAATTGTATTTATAAAGTAACATAAAATTATGGTGCCAAAGTAACTATTTGTATAAGGTTTGGAATATAATACTCTATAATACATATGCAAGTTTGAGATTTTTATCTCACATCCAATAAAATTAGATATACAAATGAACATTTAATTTAAAGTAAAAAGAAACGCAGAACTCCGAGCTAGTTTGGTGGAAATAATCAAATGTGTGTGACCTGTGAGCGTGCATTAGGTGTATACGAGCATCAGGTAAGGATATTTTTAGGGTTTACTTGAACGGTAATTCGTCTCAGATCAGACCAGATCAAATCAGAATAGTTATAAAAATACAAAAAAAAAAATCTGATCAGACCGGATAAGACTAGACTACCAAATTACCGTCCAAAGTAAAAACATCCTTGTAAGCCGTTTTGTTTCACACTTTCACCAACGCCCGGCTTTGATTTATCGACAGGGTTAGGGCCTGTTTGGATGGAGTGTTTGAAAGTGTTAGTAATGGAAGTGTTATTAAGGGCTCAGAAGGGAATGAAAGTGTAAGTGTTAGACATAATTTTACCTTGTTTGGGAGAGTCAAATGAATGAAGTGTTAATAATGGAAGTATTAAAGAAAGAGTAAAGAAAGAGTATAGAGAAGAGATGAAAAAACAAACCATCAGACCCGTGGGAAAGACATTTGAAGTGAAATGTCGAAGCATTCTATGTTTTTCGGGTAAATGAGAAGGGTAATAATTGTCCAACACCTCAAAACACTCCAAATCGGGGTGTTAAAAAAATGGACAATTGAGGTGTTGGGAAGGTTATTATTAACACTTCCTAACCATTACTAACACTTCCTAACCATTACTAACACTTCTTAACACCTCTGGTTTTTTCTTCCAAACAAGTGTTAGCATCAACACTTACTAACACTTCCATTACTAACACTCCTCGACACTCAATCCAAACAGGCCGTTAGTTTATTTTGACGGTCTAATAATTAGGGGTGGACGCGGTCCGGAACGGTCCGGTAAACTAGTAAAACCCCTAATGTATTCGTTAAGTTTTTAACGGTCTGGTACGGCCCGGTTTCAAGGATGGAACCGTTAGGTACCATACCGTTTCGGAACGGTACAAAACGATACGGTATGATGCCAAACACATGTTAAAGTTTTTGAACAAATCTTGCAATTAGTAGATATCTTCACACCAATCCACATGAAATGTTGATATAAATACAAGAAATTGCATATGTAGTACTAAAGTTCACAAATAAACAAATAGTGTAACACAACTAAGAAAAAGTATAGCAAAATGATGACGCACGAGATAAATATCATCTTTAATTTACTAAGTTCATGTGAAAATATAAAAAAGAATACCGTCAAATTGTTGAATACTCCGTATAATAGAAATCTTCAATGTTCTTCTTCGTTCTAGGTTAAATATTTCTCCGTAGTTGTAATTTAATTTATAGTTGAAACTTGAGAGCTAAGATTTAAACCATATGAGTTAAGTTGTAAAATTGTGCATACATGACACTACAAAAAGTCATGTACACTACATTACTAGAAACGATCAAATGAATAGTCCTTAATGATTTCTGAAATTTTAATATTCTTTCAATACATATCAAAATATAACATACATTATCTAAAAAGAAAAAATAACAATATATATATCATATAATATAAACACACACATTTAGCTAGTTTAGGAACGCATGAATACATTCTTGGGCAATAAAATTGTTTGTCTATAAAAGAGATCTATTGGTATAGAAAAAATATAAAAATTCAAATGCATTATTTTCAAACGGTTTGGTCCGGTATTTTTCGGTTCTCAAAATTTAGGACCGGTCCCGTACCCGTTTCAAACGGTTCGATTTCGGTACGAGACAAAAATCTATAGAACCGTTTAAATACCCGGTATTTGGTTCGGTACCATTACGGGACGGCTCAGTACTGGTTCGGTTCGGGTTTTATGCCCACCCCTACTAATAATATGCATAATTTCCCACATCAGAAGTGTTTGAGGCAGCGGTAGAAAGTCTACTGAAATCAATGATGCATCTTGAAGTTATTGGAACATCAGCTGATCTGTTGACATTGCTCATTGATCCGTTATCTCTCTGATTTTGCCATCTGAATCGTCAGTCGAATCAAAGGAAAAGGGCTCTCTAGTCTCTACCGTTGCGGTTCCTAATCATATACTCATTGCCTTACCCCTCTCGGCCTCAAAGAATTCCATAGATACATTATCGAGAAGGAACAAAAATGGGGGTAGATGATGAGCTGCTGGACAGCAAGGCAAAGAGAATGAGAGATTTGCTATCGAGTTTCTACTCGCTCGACCCATCTTCGACTTCTGCTCCTCCGAATGCTTCTTCCAGATTTGCCACACTGGATACCATTAACACCGCCTCCTTTGACGCTGATCAATACATGAATCTGCTGGTAGGGCTTCATTTCTAGCTTCAGACTGGCATAAACACCCCCCCTCTTGTGCTAATCACAATTGAAATCCTTGACTTTGCACGTTTATTTTAGGTTCAAAAGTCTAATTTGGAGGGATTGCTGCAGAGGCATGTTGAAATGGCCGCTGAGATAAAAAACTTAGACACTGACTTGCAAATGTTAGTATACGAGAATTACAACAAGTTCATAAGTGCAACAGATACAATTAAAAGGTAAAAGCTTTGTCTAAGTTTGGCTTGTAATTTGATATTTTATATAAATATCAATTTTTGGAGCAAAAGTACAATTGAATATGCAAAATATGAAACAACCATGTCTGTAGTATGAGAGTTTTGAACGCGTATGAATGAATAATCGTTATTGGAGTATGGTTGCATCTAACTCACTGTTGTTAATTAACTTACTGTTTGTTTAATTTTTTGTACTCTCTCTCTCTCTCTCTCTCTCTCTCTCTCTGTTTTGGTCTCAGGATGAATAATAACATAGTAGGCATGGAAACAAATATGGAACAGCTTCTTGAAAAGGTCCTTTATAGCTATTTCTGTAGGGACTAGTTAGTATAGATTGACAATCTCAATCATGGAAAGATAAAAAGACACACAAGCACACACATCTATACAATATACTCCCTCCAATTCATAAAGAAGTTCCGGTTTTGAATTCGCACGTATTAAGAAAAGAAATTTGTCTTTACTGTGGAGTGCACTGTTTGGCACCGTTTGACACTGTTTGGAACTGTTTTGATGGAGATAATTTGCCAAATAAGGAAATGTTTGAAAGTGGAACTTAATTTTGGAACTGCCCGAAAAGGAAAGGTGGAACTTCTTTATGAATCGGAGGGAGTATATGATTTACTTAAATCATAATTTGTGCGTATGTGTGTGTATATATCAATGTGTGTGTGTATAATGAAGTAGGATTTCATAAAAGATCACTTTTTTATTTTCAAAATGTTGCAGATAATGTCTGTGCAATCTAGAAGTGATGGGGTTAATACTTCTTTATATGAAAAGAGAGAACACATAGAAAAGTTGCACCGCACAGGGAATTTTCTTCGTAAAGTTCAGGTATCGTCTTGATTCGTAAATACTTCTCAATCCCTTCTTTCCATCATGAACAAAGAATGTTGGGGTGTTTTTTAATGCCGCATCAATTTCAATCTATGCTACTTAGATCCATAGTTTCCCTTACAATGACGGATCAGTAAAATTTGTCTAGCCTACCTTTCTGCCAATTGAAGCTAACAATTACTGAGTTCCATAAGGCAGGAAGTTCTAAAAAATTATCATCTAGGACAGGGTAACAAATTAGACCTCCTTTGAGGTCTTGTGTAATATCAGCTAGACCCCTAAAGGCCTAAACCATCAGCAGGGACGGATCCAGGATTCTGAGTCAAGGGGGGCGAAATTTTTCGTTAGTGTAGGGGGTGAATTTTTTTGTTAGTGTAGCGGGTGAATTTTTTTTCCCTAGTATAGCGGGGCAAAATTTTTTCACTACTGTAGGGCTATGCGGCTATTTTTATTCAAAAAATGACATTAATGCATGCACATCCCGAACGACATTTAAATCTATTACATTCTAAGTTTAGACGATGACAAAGACATCAACCAATACATTTTTAATAACTTCTACATTGTTTAACCTCATGAATCGGTTATTGAATTGTAATTTTTGTCCACCAAAGAGGGTGTTCGTGAGTCATGACTCATGAGAAGTTTTCTTAATATTACAATAGTAGTATACTAGTATGTATGAGATTGTTATTTTTAGAATAATATGCACCACATACACACACACACATATATGGTGCATATTATATTTTAATATTTTTATTAATTCTATAATAATTTAGAGTTTATTATCCATGCAATAAAATATTTTTAGAAAGCAAGAAGTAAATGAATTATGTAATCTAATGTCTATAAATATTTATATTTTGGATTCATTTCACGTGATCTAAAAATTGTGTAATTAGTGTGTCTGGTATTTAATATTGTTTGATATATGTTTTACGAAATCCAGTACTTGTTATCTAATAAAGATAATTAAACATTACAAAACTAGGAATTCTTATATAATAAGTATCCTAAATCTTAAATAACGAGTTACTCTATTGTTTATTTGTTTAAGTAATGTAAATTATTTTAGATGTTTCTTCTTTTAAATCTCCAATTAAGTATTACATTATGTAAGACTATATATATTAATTATGAAAATTAAAAGCTAAGGGGGGCGAATCTAATTAAATTATGAAAGTTTTATGAAAATATTACATATATGGTTAAAAAAATTGAATGTCCAAGGGGGGCGGTCGCCCCCCCGCGCCCCCCCTAAATCCATCCCTGACTATCAGTAACATACACTCAAATAAATGCTTTTTAGTATTGCACCTGTACAGTTGTATATTTGGATTATCTCGGTTTATTTTTACTTGCTCCACTTTCCTTTCATAGAAGCTTTTCCCACTATCTCCGCTTTCCCTTTTATAAATTACAAAAAATTGGAAGACATAATTGTCCCTACTTTTTCAGCTATTCACTTTCTTACTTTTCCTACCTTTGTATTACATCTACTCTATTCATTACTTATTGAATTTTATACTTGAACTCCATGAAAGTCCTAGTGGGGAGCAAGTTAAAATGAATAATAAGAGATTTTTTCAGGGTTCTACATTCCCATTTTCCCACTCCTCTACCACCAACAAGTTCCAGTTATACTAGAGCGGTACTTTAAGGCTTCATGAACGGTTACTATCACATTTCCCTCTCTTTTGTACAAGTTTCGACCATGCAAATTTCTTTTTCTTAAACTCTATGCCAGTCACATTTAGTTGATAATTTGGGAATGTCTTTGGTACATGTAATTCTGTAGTTCTCTTCCGACCAGATTGATTTGTAAAGATGGAATCCAAGGTCTTTATATGATATCTAAGCTAGGTCCAGTTATTATTTTATTGTTTGTTTGATACTTATGATTTTGAGTAGTCTGTTTAGGTTCTGTTAGGCAGTTGAGCCCATTCGTCCACACTAACGGCCTGTTTGGATTGAGTGTTGAGGAGTGTTATTAATGGAAGTGTTAATCCAGAGGTGTTAAGAAGTGTTAGTAATGGTTAGGAAGTGTTAATAATAACCTTCCCAACACCTCAATTGTCCATTTTTTTAACACCCCGATTTGGAGTGTTTTGAGGTGTTGGACAATTATTACCCTTCTCATTTACCCGAAAAACATAAAATGCTTCGACATTTCACTTCGAATGTCTTTCCCACGGGTCTGATGGTTTGTTTTTTCATCTCTTCTCTTTACTCGTTTCTTTTGTCTCAAGGTAAAATTATTAACATTTCCATTATTAACACTTCATTCATTTGACTCTCCCAAACTAGGTAAAATTATGTCTAACACTTACACTTCCCTTCCCTTCCGAGCCCTTACTAACACTTACTAACATTTTCATTACTAACACTTCCAAACACTCCATCCAAACAGGCCCTAAAGGTATCCAATCCGGTTTTGTCTGAGGCTACATGTTCAAGTATTTGTCCCACACTAGTTTATTACTCCGTACAAAGTATAAAAGAATAATCTAGTACTCCCTCGGTTCTTTTCTAAATGCAGCACTTCCATTTCACCTTTGCCAATACACAACTTTGAACAGTAATACATTTAATTTGCTATTAATAAAAAAAATAAAAATTCAGATTTTGAAAGTTTAAAATGAAAGGAGTTTAAAAATATTTATAAAGATTCATATCAAATAAATTGATAAATAAAATATAATCAAATAGGACATGTGAATAGTGTAAAATTCAACATATTGCAATTATTTAAAAATGGATGTAATATATAAGATTTTGAGTTGCTCCTCCTATCAAGTTAATCTTTTTTAATGTAACCCCAACTCCCAAGCCCTTGTACATCAAACCTCGAGGGGCTAATGATTTTTTCAGTTTAGGATGATAGCAACAACAAATATGGATTATGATTTAATCTTAGGCCTCATGCTTTGTGTTAATAATTGCTTTTGAAATGACATGAGTTACACCAGATTTCATGTTTTTGTGTGTGTGTGTCTGGACAACTGGACAAGAGCAGTTCATATATGACCTACCCACTAGACTAGCAAAGTGTATCAAAGCAGAAGCCTATGCTGATGCAGTGAAATACTATACTGGAGCAATGCCAATCTTTAAGGTTAGTTTATTATCATTGTAATTTGGAATAACAAACAATCATTCTATTGATATCACCTCTACTTCTCCATGAAATTCTCCATTTAGTTATGTTGTTCCTTGTTTCTTTCATTTCTCACCATATATATATTTTTTTTCTATAACATCAGGCATATGGGGATTCATCTTTCCAGGATTGTAAGCGAGCATCAGAAGAAGCAGTGTCTGTCATTGTGAAGAACTTGGAGGCATTTCCCTTTCTATTTATGATTCTTATTTTCCTTGCTATTTTTTTATTTCTATCTTTTCTTCATTTTTGTAATGCATGAAAGTATGTAACATATAGCTAGACACTTAGCACAACACCAAATTCTGTGATTTCTCCGAGAACAGAAATGCTTAGGTCATTCTCTGTTATTTTATTTATTATATCCTCACTTCTAATAGGGGATAAGAGAGTCTTAGCTTTCTTTTCTTTGAGAAGAGAAGAATTCCTGTAACTTACAAGGTGATTTCTTAACCTATGAATTGCCTCCAGGGAAAGGTGTTTTCTGATTCTGAATCTATTCAAGCAAGAGCTGAGGGTGTTATGCTCCTCAAGCAGCTAAATTACCCGGTTTGTATTTCTCTCTTGCATGTTATTGATCTATAAGGATGTTTTTACTTGGACTGTAATTTGCCCCAGACCAGTCCAGTCCAGACCAGTTCAGACCAGACCAGACTTGGATAGTTATAAAAATACAAAGAAACCAGACCTTACCAGACCAGACCAGACCAGCAAATTACAGTCCAAGTAAAAACATCCTAAGTATGCATATTCTCTAATTTGTCTCATCAATATGTGGTTTTTCTTTTCATCCTCGTATTAGTAAAAACATATTTGCATTGCCTATAGTGTCGGTACAAATTTTATTTGAAGTGCATAAGCAGGTATATGGAAATATAAATAATCTATTTAAATCTGTCTCATTTTGATGTTTTTGCTAATGGTCTAACTGTCTAACATCAATTTTTTAGTTACTTAATATCAGGTTGAGAATTTGAAGGTGCAACTATATGAAAAGTTGGAACAGTTCCTTGTGGACCTGCATCTCGAATCGAAGGAATTAAAGCATAGTTCTTTGATTCATGATCCCCCCCCTGACCAAGGAAATATCGTAGACCCAACTTCTTTTCAACAGGTAAGTTAGAGAGATAGCGTCGATATGTCTCCAGAAGTTTTTTTACACCTTTGCTACAACTGGATTACTATTTGTTGTCAATTTTTTGGTAACTGTATGCTATCCGTGCTTAGGCTTCTATACGTGAATTTGCTGAGGCAATCCGTGCTTATCAAGTTATCTTCCCTGATTCCGAGAAGCAACTTGTTACACTTGCAGAAGATTTAGTTAAGAAGTATGTCCAAATACTGGTTACTTTCTCCCAAATGATTTATTTCATCTGAATCTCCCTCTATTCCGCAAAGTTTCTTTCATAGTTTTTTTTTTCCTTTCAAAAAACATCCAATGGTCAATTGAAAATAATGTAGGCACTTTGAGGCCATTGAACACCATGTCAAGAAGCTTCAGTGCACAGATCTATTATCAATTTTGCGTAAGTTACTTGCTATCATCATCATCATCATCATCATCATTTTCATTTACCCCAGTGCCACAAAGGCTCCCACCTACGGTGGGGTAGGGGGGGGGTCAGATGTACTAAAGCACAGAGAGACTGTTTCCGGATGACTCATAGTGAAAATCGCGTTCAAAATTGCATGGACTGACTGCTGCTTCATAACAAAGAAGCGCAGACAGTTTAGTGAATCGTTTTGCTTTATTCCATCATATTCTCAAGCTAAAAAATAATGAATCTCTGGCTCCATCGCAAATGATGGAAATAAGTTACTTGCTATCAATGTCAAATAATTTTTTTACTAACCAAAACTTTTTGTGACATCAATGGTGTTGATTTTAATTTACATAGTATCGTTTTATATTCTTTACCTCTTTTGCACTGTTTGCTCTGTTTTGAATGACATGGACAGATAAACTAACTTGAAGCCCCCCTCTCCTCCCTCCTTATACAGCTTGCTCCACTACTCAAATAAAGAGCTGCATTTTTTTCCTTGCTTATATTAATTTCTTAACGTGGGGGGTTGCATGCCATAAATTCTTTCATAGGATTACTAATAATCAAGAGCAACATACTTTGATTTCGTGCAACCATTCCATAGGGGTTATTTGGACTGATGTGCTCATTATGGATGAAGTGTTACCGGAGGCTGGTCTGATTAACTTCTTATTGGAGGTATCTATTGTAAATTTTTCATGGTATTACATTACTGTCAGACTTGTCAGTCACTGCTCTACGCATCCAACTCCATTTGTACGTTACATGCGGTAACTGTTCTGATTTCTTAGTTGCTGTGGGGTATGCTAATTGGTCCAACTTTCTTCCAGGCTGCTCGTGTTTCAATTAAACAATATGTCATCAGCAGATTCAGTCATCTTCTTTTTGATATATCAGGTCAGTCATACGTAGTAGTTATGAGTGTCAAAATGAAGGCAAATATCTGATAGGATACCTTCAGGGTATGTTTGGATCCCGAAAATGCTAGGGAAGGAAAACCAATGCTGAGTGAAGTTATTTTCTTATGTTCGGCTTCATCTTGAAAAATGCTAATGCAAATGAAATATAAATATCTTCTTTCAAAAATTAAATATCATAATATTTCTTAGTCATTTTTTAAAGAAATAAATGAAAAATGAATAAATCAACGAGTTTGAACAATTATAACACAAAAATGATTTGGTTTGAGTCTTTTTATCCCCCAAGTTTCTTTCCTCCCAATTATCTTCCCTATATTTCTTTCTAATTTCTCTTCCTGGTATTTTTCATTTTCCAAATGGATCCTTAAGAATCTGACTTGTGAAACTTGAGAAGGATTGCCCTATTATGAAACCAGAAACAAGAGTGATGTGTATATTGTTTGGATAGTTGATGCTGTGTTTCAAACTTTATATTTGACGCTGTAATGCATTTTGAGTTTTAAAGAACTTGATAAGTAGTTTCCGCAGAGGCATGATTGCTAGGAGTATACGACCCTTGTAATAAAAGATCAAGTTCAAGTTAGGTTTTTCATTACATGGGTTGCTGGGACCTGAATGACGATTCCCTTCCATCTTAACTAGCAGGAGCTCTGGAGAAGCTCCGAGATAAACAGAAGGGAGTACAGGAAGAATTTACATTGCAGGCAGCACTTGAGTCCAGTAAAAGAGCGTTATCTGAAGGCAGCTCAGATGTGTTACAGGTGAAAATCGATTGCTAGCACATATACCTAGTCTGGAAAAAAGAGCTAAAGTTATCACTTCAAGAAGTGCTTTTCAATAACCTTAAAACGGCTTATATGGGTTTGTCATTTTAATTGTACCTTTAAAAAAGCTGTTTTAGAGGTGGAAGATGTTCCTAATTAATGTGAAACCAAATATAATACTAACGTGCTGCTCTTATAACTGATATCCATACGTGTTAAATGTAAGTGTGTGAAGAACTGTATATATTGTTATTCAGCTACTCAAACTTTGTCATTTCTTTCATGTTGAATCTTTTAGACATTCTTAAATTCTTTTATAGATCCATCCTTCACTGATATTATATTCTTTCTTCAAATTACTTTGACCATGTTACCAACTTCCCCAGGAAAGTTTGAATCGTTAAAGTAATAAATACAGTCAAACAGGGAGAGGGGTTAGGGATTTCTTTATATAGTGATGATGCTTTGATTCAAATCTAGTCTGCCCTTTAGGATTTAAAATGAACAACATTTCTAATAATTCATATATTACTTGTGCACAAACTGCATCCACTATGTGTCATTTTTCTTAATTGGATTATGTACTTCAGGATTTTCGACTTCTTCTTGACGAGGACATGGAAATGCTATTTAAACTGCGAGAAATGATTATTGACTGGGTGCAAGAAGGATTTCAAGACTTCTTCTGGAAACTTGAGGATCATTTTCTCTTGCTTTCAGGAAAGAAGCATTTTTCTGGACCTGATCAAAACACTGGAGTGCATATGCAGGGTGACAAAATTCTCCCTGGACTTGTTCTTGTGCTCTCTCAACTTTCTGCTTCCATTGAAAGAACTGTCATCCCTAGAATCACAGAGGCAAGGAATTTCGTTGAAGCTTACAGTATCAGGTTTTCTAACTTTTGGCGCATTATATTCTTTCTGTATAACTTTGAAACCTTATAGGGTTTTGTTTGAGTTCAGGAAATAGCTGTTTCTTTTTCTGGTGGAGCTCGGGGGTATGAAAATGGCCCAGCTTTTATCCCTGCTGAAATTTGCCGCACCTTCCGATCTGCAAGTGAAACATTCTTGAACATGGTATGAAGTGTAGCTTCTCTATCATTAATACATGCAATGGGTTTTTGCATCCATATGTGATTGTGTTTATATACACAGTACACACACTCACACACACACAAACACACACACACTCACTCACTATACTTTCTTGTTTTCACCGCTTATTTATTGATTTATTGCGTATATATTTAATCTGATAGCATCCAGTGATGTATTGGAACTTATATTCCAGCTTAGAACAATAGAACTTGAAGCTGCTCAGCGCTCAATTTTTTTGACTATAGATAGTAAACGAAAATTTACTAAGGGGAAGTGTGCCGTGTGACTGAGAGGTCACGGGTTCAAGTCTTGGGAGCAGCCTTTTGTCAAAATGAGAAGGGAAAGCTTGCTTCTTATACACCCTTGTGGTGGGACCCTTCCCTGGGCCCTCAACTTGCGAGGAAGCCAATGTGGACTGGGCTGCCATAATAGTAAACGAAAATTTACTTTACATGTTTCTCTATGGAGGAATCTGAATATATGTTTGAAGTGTAGTAGTATCAATAATTCAATGAGGCATTTATGCGCTTCCTAAGGGTAAGAGGGGGCTCAAAATGTAGAGTTTCATGTGCACAATCCAGGAAATTGCCCCCACCCTCCCCAAAATAAAGATAACGCTGTCAGTTTCCCACAATTCACAACCATTTTGGGGGCTTAGAGTAAATGTAAGACTGTATGTGAAGTAAACATGGTCTGGATGTGCCAGGTAGTTAAATTCCACCCAGTCGCTTATGCCAAGCAACCCACAAGTCACCAATATATCAAAGCTTTCTGATGTTTTTAATCTTCATGGAAAAGAATAGATACTTATGGGTCCGTTTGGTTGGGGGTGATCTCACATGAAGGCCGGAATGTGATGCACGGAATGTTAGATACCCTTGTTTGGTTCACGGGTTTGAAAAAAATTCGGGGAAGTTACATTCCCGGGAATGTAATATGGATGGGAATCTTAAACCCGTCTATGCCTTAGGTTATCTCACATTCCCGGGGTGATCTGATATTCTTCCGAAAATACCCTCAATTAATGATATCTTTTCATTTAATTTCTTTATATATTCAATTGTTATCAAATTTGATTTATTGTGACTTTATAAAAATTTTAATGTAGTCTCTAAATATGTAAATTTTATTTACTAAAAATAATCTTATTATTGATAGAGATCGGTTAGTTTAATTTCATGGTCTGTCGAACATCGTAAATTGTGTACTACCTTTTAGGTGGGATGGAAGGAGTATTGATTATATTTGAATGTCTATTCTTGTTATTTGCATAATTTTTTTCCTTATCATTTTAATTTTTTAAGGTATTTATGTTATAAGAGTTATAGATTATTTAAGTTTTAATTAGTGGATTTCAAAATTTAGTAGCAAAGTTGGTCATTTTTTCTTCATTTTGAAAACAACTGTTACAATTAACTTGATCATTTTTAAATATTAATTTTTTTTAGATGATAATAAATATATTTATATTACTATTTGAACAAAGTTTTTTTTTCATTTCTGTATTGGATCTACAACTTTTTACAATTAAACATATTTTACTTAAAAATAATTCAATTAGGTTTGATTTTATTTAATATTAAGATATTCATTTTTTCTTTAATTTTAATCACTTTAGATGTATAATGTAATAGATTTATTCCGTTAAGAGAAGATATTTAAAGGGCATAAAAGTAATTCATCAATTTAACATAACCAGCAATCTGACATTCCCTTGATGTTAACCAAACACAAGTGGGAATAAATTGAATACATTCACGTCAATCTAACATACCCAACAATCTGACATTCCCATGGTAATCTGACATTCCCACTGCTTGTCTTAGCAGTGGCAGTACATAATTCCTGTTTTTTCATGTTAAGCACACATGATGATTCAGACCTCTTTCATTTCAGTATATAAATATGAGAACTCAGAAATTATCAGTTGTACTGAAGAAGAGGTTTGCGACTCCCAATTGGATCAAGGTGAATTAATTATTTTTAGTTTTAATTTTTTTTTAAAACAAATACAGGTGATCTATTTTTTAAATTATTCTTTAGCTTGTGCTAATACTGCACTACCTTATGCATCTAGCACAAGGAGCCAAGGGAAGTCCATATGTTTGTTGATTTGCTCCTTCAAGAGGTAAGTAGACCACCTCTTTTTCCCACCGCAATTAGTTTATCATGTCCTATTCTCTTATCTTGAAGAATATACAGGTGAGCTCATAGATGATAGCAATAAATAGTCTACAAAATTGTATTAAGAAAAGGTTGAAATGGAACCTTCCAGTATTTCAAATTCATCTCTTGACCCCATACACTAAAAAAGCATCATATCAGCACACTTTGTAAAAACAATCACTCAACCATTTAGCAGTTTTGACCTTCTATAGCAGGTATTTCAAAAAATGAGAAATTTGTAAAGTCGTAATACTTTTAAAAACAGAGAAAAATAAACACTACGTATAAAGTAGTAAAAATGTCAAGATGAATAGTTTTAATACATTAAAATAAAACATAAAAATCTAAAAAGTCAAAATATATAATTAAAAGGGGTAATTTGAGTTTGCACCCCATTTTATCGTCCTAATTGGACTTCGCACCCCGTTTTTAAAAATCTTTGTTTTTGCACCACAACCCCGTATGAAAAGACAAAAATGCCCCTCCGTTAACAATTATGTTGGCCTTCATATTCCTGATCAAGGGGCATATTTGTCTTTTCATACAGGGTTGGGGTGCAAAAACAAATTTAAAAAACGGGATGCAAAGTCCAATTTGGACAATAAAATGGGGTTCAAACTAAAAAATTTAAAAATGAAAATGCATTTTTTAGATGTAGGATATACAAACAATTTCAAAAAGCACATAAAATTATAGTTCTGACATTTTCAATTTTTACAAGTTTTCTCTATTTGTATTTCAGTTTTTTCTCTTTCAATTTTTTCAATAATATGAAAGTAACCTGCTGTAAAAGGTTAAAAACTTGTAAAACGGCTAGAATGAGTGTTTTTCAAAGTAAGCGTGCTTATATGATACTTTTGGGGTTTAGGTGATTGATTTGTAATGGTAGAGGAGTTTTGGACCTCTTTTCCAATTGTATTTAACAGGGAAAGATACTTGGTCTAAGAAAATTTCATGAAATAAATTTCGTTGGTAGTTGGATGCAGTAGGAAGTGAAGTAAAGCAGCTATTACCCGAAGGGCTTCACAGAAAACATCAACGTACTGATAGCAATGGAAGCACTGCTTCTTCACGCAGTAACAATCCACTAAGAGATGATAGGTTGAGCCGGTCTAATACCCAGAGAGCCAGGAGTCAGCTTCTGGAGACTCATCTAGCAAAATTGTTTAAGCAAAAAATGGAAATCTTTACCAAAGTTGAACACACACAGGTTTGGTCTTTTTTCTGCTTAATATGCTGCATTTTAAAATCTGCTCTAAAAAACTCTTTCGCCCGTTTATTCCGCAGTTTAGTGATGAAAGACAAACTATATAACATTGAAGCCTTAGTCTCAA
Organism: Cuscuta epithymum; assembly: GCA_945859915.1. Lineage (NCBI taxonomy): Eukaryota > Viridiplantae > Streptophyta > Magnoliopsida > Solanales > Convolvulaceae > Cuscuta > Cuscuta epithymum. Next base: position 5,681,359 of record CAMAPF010000955.1, on the reverse strand, counting down.
GAGTTTGGGGTCTGCTAAATTGTGAGAAATTATTTCCTTATCTGGATTTGCCCTGAAAAGCGCAATCTTTTTTTTTAAAGAGGAGTTTTATTAAAAACTAGAAAGGAAAAGTACATAAAAGAAATATGAAAAAGAAAAAACAAGATACAGAAGGAAAATAACAAAAAATAAGAGTCGAAGATACAAAATAACCAACCCTAGTTACGACAAAAAACCCTCCCTAGAAGCCCTAACAGCTCAGTCAAATTGGCAGAACTCCATTCATGATTGAGATCTAGTCTTCATTACATGTGACCGTGATGCTTTCTTCTTCAGTACACTTTAATTTGAGTGTTTAAATTCTCTGTAGGTAAGCAATTATCCCTCGTGACCATCATAGCTTTATTGCAAATATTGTGATTGGAATCAGAGTCCCATAGGTCCTCAACTGATGAAATAGGAGTCCTTTTCTCGCCTTCTGAAGCATGACCAAGAAATTCATCTCCCGAGTATGGGAAGATTTGCTCGGTGAAGAAACCCTCACTATCAAACGAAGTGCAATCTAAATATGATTAATTATTTATAAATTCGAAATATATTTATATATATTTTTGTTTATGCAAGTGTGGATACAAACTAATGAAATGAGTTTGAACACAATATGTGACCGTAGTGGTATTTTCACAGTAATCACAGTAATTACCTTAGTCATTGGTAGTTTCCAAATGACCTAGTGACCATGTTGCCATATTTTTATCCATGAATTCTATTTTAGTAATATTACATAAATCCCCTTCATACAAATATAATGTAATGTACTACGTACTCCGTATAATTTATTTTGTTCGAGGGAATCTTTAATCTCCCCCAAATTGCTTGCCCTGTCATCCCATTTCCTTTCCCTGGTATCACCCAAGTTCGAAAATGACCCCTTAATGTTGCAGGAATCAGTTATGACTACAATTGTCAAACTTTGCTTAAAAAGTTTGCAAGAGATTGCCAGGCTTCAGACATACAACCGGAGTGGGTTTCAGCAAATTCAGCTGGACTTCCATTTCCTGAAGACTTCTCTGAAGAAAGCTGCTGAAGATGAAGCTGCTGTGGACTTTTTACTCGATGAAGTAGGCGAATATGTATTTGGATAATTATTATTATCTTTAGACAGCCAAAGTTGAGATTTAAACAAGTATTACTCTTCAGGTCATCGTTGCTGCCACGGAGCGGTGCCTAGATCCCATTCCTTTGGAGCCTGCAATATTGGACAAACTCGTCCAAGCAAAGCTGTCAAAGACTTGACTGACTATTCAGACCCCAGAGCCTAACATCATCTGTGTTCTTGTAGATTGACTGCCTTCTCCTTTCTTTATATTCTGCTTTACGATCCTCCAGTTGACTACTCAGATACTTCCAACTTTATCCTTGCTTTTGTAGTTGCTTTATTAAAGACACATCATCTGCAATCTTCTGTCGTTGCCATTGATGTTGAGGGCCACTATGATTAAATTGAAACTGATAAACCCAAAATTGGTAACAGGCAAAAGATCAATGTCATAGTTCCAATGGTTACTGGAGAAAAGATTATAACAAAGTCTGAAGCCGACACTACTTGCATCAATCATTTTTCATTGTTATTCTTAGTTATTCATATAAAGTTAAAAATGTATTTATTTATTTATTTATTTATTTATTATTTATTTATTATTTATTTGTTTGTTTGTTTGTTTGTTTGTTTGTTTGTTTGTTTGTTTGTTTGTTTGTTTGTTTGTTTGTTTGTTTGTTTGTTTGTTTGTTTGTTTGTTTGTTTGTTTGTTTGTTTGTTTGTTTGTTTGTTTGTTTGTTTGTTTGTTTGTTTGTTTGTTTGTTTGTTTGTTTGTTTGTTTGTTTGTTTGTTTGTTTGTTTGTTTGTTTGTTTGTTTGTTTGTTTGTTTGTTTGTTTGTTTGTTTGTTTGTTTGTTTGTTTGTTTGTTTGTTTGTTTGTTTGTTTCTTTGTTTGTTTGTTTGTTTGTTTGTTTGTTTGTTTGTTTCTTTATTTATTTATTTATTTATTTATTTATTTATTTATTTATTTATTTATTTATTTAACTAGATCGCACGGGACACACAATTTCATACAATAATTTTATGTGGAGCAAAACTTAGCCACAAAAAGGTGCAATATATGACTAAATATCATCAAAATAACATTTTTAGAATTTCATTTTTAAAAATAAAGAAAATGTTTAAATTTTTATCGTTATACGTGAACACCTTTTTCATTTTATAATCTGAAGTTAGAACTCAGGTAATAAAACTCTTCAAAAGGCTTAAATATGTCTCTTTGGCATCCACCCGAGTACCACTAACATTGAGATATTAAAAGATGATGCGATTATTAAGAAAAAAATGATTTTTGTGGTTGATATTGAATTGTTAAAGTAAAATAAAGTTAAAATGATTTAGAATTACAAAAATTTTATCAAATTTGATATGTGACAATCTAATGAGAAGGACCTAAAGGTCCGAAAAGGAAAGGTGAGATAACTTTAATGCGAATGGAGAATTTTATTTAACTGCACCTTTTAAAATTCCCAACATTTGGAAATGTGTTGTATCCCACATGGTTGATAATTTATATCTTTAACCTATCTTTCAAAAGTAATTTTTATTTTTTTTTATCCTTGGTTCAATCATTTTCTTCAATTTTATGTACTTCGTATTTCTTTTTGAACTTAACAGGAATAAGAAGACGATTTGGACAATTTTAAATCTTCTTCACTTTTCCAATCCCTTCTTTCATTTCACATTCGTTCTATAGTAGGATTTCTACCAATTTGAAGTATGAAACATGAAATAGGATCTGTAATGAAACTCGATATTATACGCTTCATCCAAAATTAAACATCACATTTGGGTAGTTTTTTTAATGAAAGGTAAATATATTAAAATGAACACCCACAATAATACGGAGTATCATACAATGTATGAATTCTATAAATCGGGTAGCCAATAATAATTAAAATAAAATCAGTTCCCTACTGCAGAGTGCAGACCATAGTGTGCCAGTGCCCTTCTCTAGGTCTTGTGATTTCAAATATCTTTTATGGTTTCAATTTATTTATTTATTTCAGTATATTAGCTCCAAAATTTGATGATTTGTTTTGGAATTCCGATTCCACAAACTGTTGACGAGCACTTTGTCGTAGTGTGCCTAAAATTAAATTCACTACTAAGGGCTAATATCGTAGTATAGCGTAGTAGAGTTCGTATCCACAGGGAAATGAACTTTTCGCGTATGTGTAAGCGTAATAAATAAAAGTAAACGGAAGGGGGAATTGGATATTTTGATAATTGAGAAAGCAAATAAAATACTTAAATGAGTGAAATAAAATATCAAAGGTAATTAGTCTTGGTTTTGCTTTTATCCACTTAATGAAATGTTCGTCGATCCCGGTTATATCTTTAACTATCTTCCTCTCGAATACTCAATCGAGGAGTATATCCAATTCATCGAGGGTAGTTATTAATAACGAGACACGTTCATTAATAAAACTTACTACCGAATTAATATAGAACACGCACCGTATATTTACTCGATAGTAGCAATAAATTCAAGATGAAAACGATTGAAATTGATAAGCTCAACACAAGCGGTTTATTGGTTTGATCAATATAATTAATTCCCCTTAGATTATTAACCATGAGACGCATGCATTAATAATCCAAGTTTACTACCGTGAAAAGATCGAACGATTAACAGGCGTATTCGTCGATTGATTCTAGTAATAATTAATATATGAGACAAAACTAGTTGATCCTTTAAGTAATGCTCAAAATATTAAAATGAAATATGAATAAGAATTAATTAATATTCAAGGAAGAATATTAAAGAAGATATAAATCCTACTATAACTAATGTCAAGATGTTAACTAATTGTCATTTTAGTAACACTCCCCAACATTAATATAGAGGAAGAAAATAAATACTACTCTAACTAATGTCGAGATGTTAACTAATTGTCATCTTAGTAACACTCCCCAACATTAATATAGAGATAGTATTAAGGGAAAAATTAATATTCAAGGAAGAAGATTAAAGAAAATAACTCACAACTTACAATTCATTAAGCTTCAAAGTAGCAAAACCAAGATGGAAAGACTACCTAAATTACAAGAATAAAGTGTATATGAAAGAGGGGATTAAATTGGTATCTAAAATAGGAAGGAAAGAGGTGTTTTTATAGGAGAAGTGAGGTGGTTGGGTCTAAGACATAATCTGATTTTCCCATGTTCACTTGTTTTTTTTTTTACTCCAGGGGGGGGTCTGGGGGGGGGGGGGGGGGGAGCCTGGAGTAATCAGGGCTGAAACTCACTCTATTGAGTTTCAAACCCTTGTGTGCATAGTGGGATTCAAACTCGAGACCTCCCATGTTCACTTTCTTTATTTGATCTCTTATAATCTCCGGGTTGAATCATATCCGATTTTTCACTCATCTTTGTCCTCCATAAGCTTCCTCTTGTCTCCAATGCTCCTTCCTTATGCTCCCAAGCTCCTTCCCCTTCTTTTCATCATGTTTTTGCTTACATGTCAAAATATCTTAATATCTTCTAATTCTTTTTTAATTTTAGAAGATAAAGATTACACCGTAATTGTACAAAAAGCTAAGTAAACATAATGTAAAACCATTCTAAAATGTGGTCCAATGCTCCTTCCTTATGCTCCCAAACTACTAAATAATACGCATCAACTGTAGTGGTCCAGTGCATGTACTTGCTAGATCTCTCAAATAATGGTTTGTTCCAGTGCATGTACTTGCTAGATCTCTCAAATAATGGTTTGTTCCCTACACTTGAAGTCTCAAACTTCAGAACCACAAATGTGTTATCTTTTGGGATGCCTTTTACAATTGACTGTAAGAGAGCGGATCAGGTGAGAAGTGATCTTAAGCTGAGAACTGCGAAGTTGAACTTATAGACTAAATATAAGAACTTTTAATCAATAAATCATAACTTCTAGACTTCTCGAAAATATTTACGAAAATGCCACCGCAAAAAAATAATTACGGAAACCTGGAATTTTTTTTTATGCGGTGGCATTTTCGTAATTATTATGGAGAACTTTATAAGTTATGATTTATTGGTTATAAGTTTCTATATTTAGTCTATAATTTTACTGTGTTGTAAGATCAGATGCAAATCCAAGGATTAAGATTACTTCTCACTTCTCATTTTAAGAGGCGCTTCTCACCTGATCTTTTTTCTTGATTGTAATATCTCAAGTTGATATACGTAGCATATTTTTTCATATCACATTGTCCGCGAGAAGCCAATTTGTATGTCCATTTTGAAGCAAATTGATGAAAGTACTTTTTAAGTATTTATTACTACATACAATATGATGTGGCTCATGATTGTTTTATATCATTTTTCTCACTGCATCAACAAATGGTATGACATAAATTGAAATGTAATTAAAGTTGAATACGAAGGTTTATTCAAAAACATATAATTAAGTTTCAATGTTTCAATCAAGAATATTAGTTTTTCTTTACACGCGCGGTTCATGTAAAGAGATTCTAATATCTAAACCGTAAACACCTCGTGGTTAAGAAAAATTGTGCCATCAGTGTTGAAAAGAGACAAACTATCTCATTTCGACCATCACATATTACCTATGAGGCAATGAATCACCAGCAAACAAATTCATTCTCGGACTTTTTGTTGAGAGAATGAAAGTGCATACAAACGTACTCCAGTTCTTGTGAGATTTTGAAACTATTGTCATTTTTCTGTAAAATTAGAGGCTGTTTGGCAACATTGTTTTTCGGTTTATTAGCCAATTTTTTCACCAAATACGTAATTTTTGCTTGCGCGCGCTGAATTGTGTAATAAGCAGAAAAAGTAAGGTTAGAGTTACTTTTCTGGCTGTATTGGCTGAAGTTACCGTAGATGACTATTTTAGCTATTTTTATATATAATTTTTTCTTTATTTTATTTATAAAATATATTTTAAAAATAATTTTTTCTTAAATCAACCGAATCAGGCAATGCAGCCACTTCAGCTAGAACTTCATAAATTTCAGCAGAATCAGTCAAAACAGCCGATTTTGATGCTATCAAACCGGCCCTTAATGACAATGGACCTCTTAATAATTAATAGTTATTGAAACATGAAAGCTGTGATTTTGAAAACAATCATCGATTGCATAACCAATTGCGTAATATGTTCAGCTGTCTTTTTCTTCTTCTTGTATACTTCGTTGTCGGTCACTTCCTTGCTCTTTGAAATCTTTCTCCTTTTTGGAAAATTTATAACAGGAATGACATATCGTCTCCAGGGATATATTCAATAGTTCAACTCACAATAATGTGAAAGGTATACTTTTCAATAATAAGCAGAAAAAGTTCCTAAATAAGTTCATTTTATCAAGTACTCATTAAAATACTATGTTCAATACTCTATATAGGGTTGCGGATGTATCTAAAACGGAATGAATGAAAATTTTGTTAATGAAAAAAGAGACCATTATTCATCCCCAACATCTTTAAAACGCACACATCTAAGGCTATAGGACATTTGAAGCTATCAAACGATAAACACACTGTTTTATTTTTAGATGATTTTATGCTGAAAATAATTACTACGTATTTTATTATTTTGCAAATAAGAATTACAAATTCAAAGTTGCAGCAATACTTTCTGGCTCATTTACAATTTCAACAACTGGCCTATAATACTTGAGTCGGAAGCAATTATTGAGGACCCCCTAGATCCTCCATAATACTCACCACGTCACTTCTTATCTACATCATCACCATTTTTCTGCTCTTCACCGAATATGAAGCAATTACCGACTATGGGTAGAACTTCAATAAAAACGGATCCCTCAAATTACATGTTAATTATGTGGGTGTTTGATAGCTTTATCTTATTGCTTATTAGTCCGTATCGTTTTCAATATTTTTGTTGCCAAATACCAATTTCTTGGCTTAATTAGCAATTTAATTAGCATGCCACGATGTAGTTATTGAATTGGGTTTCTCAATTTTACATTCTATTTTCTTGCGACGATCACATGTAAAAATGGAGTTTAGACTTTTATTTGCTTCACAAGTATTTTAAAAGTGTATCGCATATCACACCAAACTATTTAAACTTTACATGCAAACATTTCACAGGTAAAGTTTTAACGTGTAAGGATGTTTTTACTTGGATTGTAATTTGCCCCAGACCAGACCAGTCCAGACCAGACCAGACCAGTTCAGACCAGACCAGACCAGACTTGGATAGTTATAAAAATACAAAGAAACCAGACCTTACCAGACCAGACCAGACCAGTTCAGACCAGACCAGACCAGACCAGACCAGACCAGCAAATTACAGTCCAAGTAAAAACGTCCTAAAGAACCAAACGCCCCCAAAGTGTGAAGTTTATTTCGGATCGAAGGAAGTATAATTATTAATAAATTAAATTTCATTATTATTACTCTTTAAAATGTTGTGGACAAAAATACTACTACCCCCGTCCCACTAAGATTGGGACGAGAGAAGGTGACACGATTATTAAGAAAAGTGAGTTTATGTGGTTGATATTAAATTGATAAAGTAAGAATAAAGTAAGAATGATTTAGAGCCACACAATCTTTACCATATTTGGTATGAGACCATCTTAGTGGGACTTTCCGAAAAGGTAAAATGAAACAATATTAGCGGGACAGAGGGAGTACTTAGTAATTATTCGTGACTATAATTGTGTTGAAACTTTACACTGCAATAATTTGCAATTAATTACTACAATGTAAATTTAAACTCAATTACAATCACTATGCAATGTGATATTTCTGCCCATTACATTTTTATTAGTACAGTACTCCCTCCGTCCCCTTTTAAATGGGACGGGAGATGGTGGCACGAGTTTTAAGAAAAGTGACTTTGTGTGGTTGATATTATTTGATAAAGTAAGAATAAAGTAAGAATGATTTTGAGCCACACAAAGTTTACCAAATAAGGTATGAGGCAATTAAATAGGGACATCCCAATATGGTAAAACGGGACATTTAAAAGGGGACAGAGGGAGTATTATTTAAGAACGAATTCCCATGGAGTCTGGATTTGGGAATATTTAAGGGAGTTTGGGAATGAGGGAATTGGCTGGTCCAGAATTATAACCGGACTCGTTATCCTAATTAGAAGCGCAGTTATCTTCAAGGATTCATTTGAATGCCTTCCCGATTGAAGTTTTAGCTGAAATTTTGTATGAGTGAACTAGACTTAATGAATAAGATTCTCAAAAAAAAATTCATCAAAAAATTCCACCGGGAACCTGTGAAATAATGGGAAAGAGGTACTCCAATAGGAGTCCTGACAGATATATTTATAGTAGGAGAGTTGCCAAAATACAAAGTATTCCTAAATAGATATTAGGCAGATTCCTAAATATCTATTAGGTAGATTCCTAATTATATTAGTCTATTACACCCCCTCAAACTGTGCGGGAGATACAACGCGCAGGTTGTCTTTTAAAAAAAAATGAAATTGCAAACTAAAAAAAAACTCTTAGTAAATATATCCGTGAGCGGAAGATTAGAAGGCACATCTTTGACAATAAGATCTCCATGAGAATATATGTCTGCAGCAGCAAGCGGCGAACTCAACAGCGCGCTTGAAGCAAGCACCGTGGTCAGCGACGCAGAGAAGGTGGGCTGCGCGAACATAGGCAGCAGCAGGCGGCGAACTCAATGGCACGCTGGAAGCAAGCACCGTGTTCAGCGACGCAAAGGAGGTGATCTACGCCATATTAGCCGCGCTCATCTTCAAAGGATCGAAGACTACCGTAAATGTGGCGGCAGTCGACCCCGAGGCGGCGGCGGCGGCTATAATAAGGTTCATGGGAACCGAAAAAAAAAAGAGAGAGAAAAAAAATGTGTCTAAAAACCTAAGCTCTTGATACCATGTGAAATAATGGGAAAGAGGTACTCCAATAGGAGTCCTGACAGATATATTTATAGTAGGAGAGTTGCCAAAATACAAAGTATTCCTAAATAGATATTAGGCAGATTCCTAAATATCTATTAGGTAGATTCCTAATTATATTAGTCTATTAGAACCACCCCAAATGGCGACGGTCGGACAGAGTCTCCTAAATAAGGGCTTATTTGACCTTTTTTGGTTAGTATATGGGCCTATTTGCACCTTTTCCCCAATATAAATAGTGAAGTTATATACGAGAAAGTCACAAACTAATATTGAGATGGAAAAGGGTGTCACGATTATTATGAAAAATGGGTTTATGTGATTGATTTTAATTGATAAAGTAAAAATGATTTGAAGCCACACAAACTTTACCAAATGTGGTATGAGTCAACTTTAGTGAGATTTTCCGAAAAGATAAAATGAGACAATATTACCAAGACGGAAGAAGTATTAGGGAATTTTGGTAAAGTACAAAATCAACACAGTATCAATTATTATCGTTTACAAATTAGGGAGTGCTTGCATATGCATTTGTTTTTTTTATAAGTGATTAATTTTAAAGATTATAAACTCATAATCTCCTCCGCCTCCTCCTCCACCTCCTCCCTCCCCCTCCCCCTCCCCCGTTTTTCCGCATTAAATCTTTTCAAGAAGTCTCTTGATAGTATAATATTATTCTCAATAGTGAATTATATAAAATATCGTCAAATAAAATCTTTACTGGGTGTCTACATGATGCAAATCTGTAATTTCTCCTCACTCGAATTTGCTGGCAGATTTTTTGTTGGTTGTCAATTAATGGTATTGTTATTTCAATAGGGAATTGTTGTTTCTATTGGGTTTATGTCTTCCATTACCCATTGAGCTAGGTTTGTGAGTGGAAAATAATATAACCACACTATTCTGCTATTATCATTTTATATGTAGTTTGCATCTGTTAAATGTCCCACACCGGAAAGATTTGAATGAACAAAGTGCTATATTAACACATGAGCTACTCTTCCTATCAGGTTGACCTTTTAGGATGGAACCCCGGGTCTTAACATGGTATCAGAGCCAAATCGATCCATGGTATGGGGCCCCTTATGAATCGTGATGACACGATTATAAAAAATGGCGATTACGGCCGGATGAAAAAAAATGGACTGATGAAAAAAAATTAATGATGACACGACCCAGACGAAGTGTCTAGTCGTGAGGAGGGGTGTATGTCGCCTGCGCAAATCCCTATATGGTCTTCGTCAGGCCCCGAGATGTTGGTTCGCTAAGCTGGCCTCCGCACTTAAACAGTACGGATTTCTGCAATCCTATTCTGATTATTCTTTATTTACTCTGCGCAAGGATGATGTACAGATGCATGTACTTATTTATGTGGATGACCTCATTATTGCGGGCAATAATTCTGTAGCTTTGTCACGTTTTAAAAACTATTTGCACTACTGCTTTCATATGAAAGATCTCGGGTTTCTTAAATATTTTCTTGGCATTGAGGTTGCACGTGGCGCGGATGGGATATTTCTTTGTCAACGCAAATATATCCTAGATATTATTTCTGAGGTTGGTCTTCTTGGGGCTAAGCCCTCCTCTTTTCCCATGGAACAAAATCATTCCTTGGGCCTTGCTACGGGTGATCTATTGGCTGATCCAGAATACTATAGACGTCTTGTTGGTCGTCTAATTTATCTGTCTTTTACTCGACCAGATCTGGCCTATTCTGTACACATTTTATCTCAGTTTATGCAGGCCCCGCGGCAAGAACACTGGAGTGCAGCCCTTCGCGTTGTTCGGTATCTCAAAGGCTCACCCGGACAAGGAATTCTTTTGAGCTCCTCTTCTAATTTAAATCTTGCAGGTTGGTGTGATTCTGATTGGGCTAGCTGTCCTCTCACTCGACGTTCATTGTCTGGATGGCTAGTGTTTCTTGGTGACTCTCCGGTCTCCTGGAAGACAAAGAAGCAGCATACTATGTCCCGTTCTTCCACTGAAGCAGAATATCGTTCTATGGCGGCTATTACAGCAGAATTGAAGTGGGTAAAGAGTCTTCTTCTCACCTTTGGCATCTCTCACCCGCAGCCTATTCCCTTGCACTGTGATAGTCGTTCTGCTCTTCATATTGCTCATAATCCTGTTTTTCATGAACGCACTAAGCATATTGAAGTGGATTGTCATTATATTCGTGATGCACTGCAAGAAGGGCTGATTTCGACACAACATGTTTCTACTACTGATCAAATAGCTGACATTTTTACGAAGGCTCTTGGACAACGTCAGTTTAGTTATCTTCTACGCAAGTTGGGCATGTTTGATCCTCATGCTCCAACTTGAGGGGGGTATTAGATTGGGCCTTGCTATTTTGTATAGTTATTGTAAGTTTGGGCTAAGGGCTCACTACAACATTTTGGAGGTAAGGCAACACCAATTTTTTTTATTGCCGTAAAAGTGTTGCCTTATATTTATATAGACTACATTTTTTTATAGTGTAGCTGAAGTTGAAAAGAATAACATATTCTTATAGGCATCACTCAAAGACCGTTCTAAAAGTCAAGTTAGCAACGGTTTTTATTTTTAGTTGTTTGCCCACACTTAACAACTGTGGTTAAATACGGGTAGTAATTTTTTTAATAAATGAGTTCCGGTATCCTTAAATTTTTTGGGCCCATAAGTTGTTTAGCCCGCTTTGTTTTATTATCACCCAGTTCACCCTAACCACTTCGAGCAGGACAGACCGACGAACAAGGGGCGCACAATCACACTGCTAGGTCTGCATCAGATCCCTCAAACGATGATTGATACGAGTAAGTCTCAAACGGAAACAAACCGCTACTCATCAGATTGTATTGTTGCCAGTTATGTTCATATCCGTTGAATATGTAATCGAAGGCGGCACTTCAGTCTGCGTCTCCCCGACTCCCAGCAGATCGTTGCCGACATCACCATAGCTATCCTAACTCGGGAGTTTGATCTTCGAGGTAATTTGTTTTAGAAACTCGAGTATGCTGGTTTCTATTTTGGATTTTTTTCTTCACATACTCCGTGGGCTTATGCTCTGTGACTCGTATGTTGTTTTTCATTTGAAACACGCAATCCCTGCTTCAATCGCTTATGTTTGATGTGTTTAGAGCTCGTTTGGTAACGTTTTATTGACTGAATCAATTGAATTATATTTAGAGAAAACATAACTTTCCTAATTTAAGAAAAAAATGAAAAATTTCCCTTCTTTTATTAAGTCAAGAGGTTTGTTGTACATGGAGGAATAACGACATAGACGATTGTTGCTTTATCATAATATATTCATATAGACAAGTCTGGCTGAAGCCATCTGTAATGAGGAATCGGGGAATCATAATGTCTATCAAAGTTTAATTTTGTCTATTTCATAATTAAATCCATAATTTATGGAGTGTAAATCTTTTAGATGAATTTGCAGATTACACCAATTGTTATTATAGGGACTTTTGAAATAGTCATCTATCCAAATCCAAACGAAGTTATGTTCCCCTTAGTAAATGTAGCAGGGCCTTTACAACAACTTCCAACAAACTACATACGAAAGAAATGTAGGTGACCGAAATTCAACGGCCAATGGTTTCAAGTTTAGTTCTAGGGGTTAAGCAAATCCTATTTGGCTAACTTAGTATTATAAATGTATTATTATGTGTTTACCTAATGCACGGGAGGTTATCGTTGTTGCCTTCTTATGGCATTTGAGCTTGCAGGCTTATTAAGATTTTAGAATAACCAGATTATTTTTGAAGGCTTCATCTATTATGATATTATCTAAAGGCGTTTGCTCTGTGAACAAGAATCGCGTCATTAATAAATGAAGGTATGCAAGTCATATTTACTCTCTCCGTCTTCTCTTTTTTCATATGTTCATAATCATCTCCACTATCTATATAAGGGAATGCTTTTGTGATTGATATTGTTTCTCTTCTTTTTAAATAATAAAGTTCAAACAATATTGATTTTATAAAACACCCAATTCACAGTCAAATGTAGCTATAAACTGAGGATGAGTAGCCCTTATCATATACTACTGGATTTAGCTATAAACGGAGTATCTAGCTAGGGTAATAGGAAATTCTCTGTTAAGTGGATTTAGTCTATGTAATAGGAAATACTGATAGGATACTAGCTAGGGTAGCCCTTATCATATATCTATTCATCACATTTTTTATCCTCTCCTTATAAGGGTCTTTAGTCCACTGACCAATGGTTTCAAAGTTTTTTATTTATTAAAGTTACTAAATATTTGACATTATTTTGCATTTTTGTTTAATGTTTACCACATTAGAAGAGTCAAATAATTATTCATAAGGAAATTAATTCATAGAATTAGAGCAAACGAGCAATAGATTGTAAGTTGTATACCTCCAACAATTGATGCTTTATATACATTTTTGTGTGTGCATGTATATGTATAATCATACTACCTCCTTATTTTATATTTTGATTTTAAGAAGTACTGTACTATTTGTTCAATTTCATTTAATCTACTTTTTCTTTAATGAATTGAAAAGCCTATACTATCTTTTTAGTTTTCATTCTTGCTATTGATGGGTTTGCACACTACTTAGATTGGTATTCAACTTTGTAAAATTTGAAATCGAGTATTTATTAATCAATTTCCTGTATGTTACTGATCTTATTACTTCACTGTATAATGTGCAATGTAGGATAACAAAGAGCATCCTTCTGTAGCTGAAGTGTATTGAAACTCCACAAGTCAAGAAAAGGAAGAAGTTGAACTGAGAAGAATTGATGCAATTGTAAGTTTTACTCAACTATTTTACGTCTTTCCAAAGAATGATCAAAATGATTGATTACATTGCATTTCCAAATATGTTAGACAAAGCTTCAAGATTTGATTGTCAATTCTGGAAAGATTAAATCACATTTTCTGTTTATGTCAACCTGCCTACGGATTTATAATAAATTGGTATTATAAATTGGTATGTAGAATTTTTTGCACTAAATTTGTATGTAGAATTTTTTATTTGCTCACTTCTTTGTCTCATGTATCTCTCTCTAGTTCTTATCTCTTCTTTTTTCATCGACCCTTTTTCCTTATTGTCTTTTTCCATGTTGGTGATACATTAGTACATACTTCAGAGTGCATGCATCAATTATATGTAGTATTACGTACGTAGTATATGATTGTGAGATTGTGCGATGATTATAATTATTTTTTCAGATTTTGCTTAAAGCATGTAATAAGGCAGTATTTAAACTAGCTAATTTTTTGGTCCTGACCTGCACTTTTAATTAAAAGAAGCAACTAGTGTTTTATTATGCACTGGATTTCACATACGATAGTATTTATCTAAAACTGAATATATGTAATTTTGTAGATGAGTGATGGAATTGATGAAGAAAGTGAAGATGGCTGGAGAGGTGAACATGGATGGCTGAGTGATTTGATAAAGTTCGTTTTCTTTTTGTTGGGATTTTAACTAATTTGATGAAGTTTTTTTGCTCTTAGACACTAAGACTATTTTTTTTTTGATGATTTAGACTTTAAAGGGAATAAGATGGTGAATGGTGATCACTATGTATTTTGTTGGATTGTGAACGTAGTGATTGTTATAAAATATTGTTTGGTGCAAGTGAAATTGTGTTTCTATTCCAATTAAAAATGATTCAGAAAAATAGAATTGCTGTATTTTATAAAGCATTGCTATTTTTTACAAAGATTATTCTTTTTTCTCAGTAGCAATAGTTAAAAAATGTACGTAATAATGATAGTATATAACATATTTGGCAACAGTTTGTTTCTGTTACTATTGATAAAAACGGTTCAAAATTGTTGTCCTATCTACTTGAAAAAAACTGTTCTCTATGCTATCCTATGACTACAGTTTTCCTAGTATGTTGCCTTAAATCTAAAAACTGTTTCCAAAAGCATAGGCAACGGCTCACATCACCACAATTTTATAAATGTTGCAGAAACCATTGGCAACAGTTTTTTCCTATTATACAACATTTTTTCTGTGTACTAAGAGATCCAAAATGTTGTAGTGGCTTCTTTAAGTGTATAGCAAATGTATTTATAGGGAGGGCTTGGCCGATTGTAAAGTAGACTTAGTTTTCCAATTAACAAAATCATTCTTCTTCCTAAATCTTAGAGCATCATACTACAAATTAAATTTTTATTTATTTATTACATTTATTAGATGTTGTTACAATGAAGATGATATTTTCCAATTTAATTACTTTGTGTGACGGCTTTTTGCATTTTGTATAAGGCAAATATAAGGTCATGTTAAACTTATCTTTCCTTCTAATTAACTATCACGTACCTTCTTCACTCTTACACTTATATTTCCTTTTAGAGTTCACCATGTTGCATCCATTTCAGAGGTCCAACCATCTTGATTACACATTTTTTGTTTCAGCTAGATTAACATAATATTTTCCTTATAACCAAAGGTTTACGACTTTCAAAAGGATTAAGTGATCATGATGTGAGCATGGACCTCTATTTTCTCCACCTTTTTAAGTGATATTCTAATCTGCTCTGCAAAAACTAGGAAAAAGAATTCAATTTTGATGATGTAAGTATGTTCTAATATGCTCTAAAGTCTAAACTTTTAGTTTGGTTAAATATGGAAATCTCAAATCATTTAGATTATAATCCAAGTGCAATACATCATTTTTATTGACAAAGAAGTCTACAATAAATGGAAAAAAATGAAGAAAGTATTCGGCTACGAGGTAAAAAAAATCTTAAAAAAGATATTTCAACTAATGGAAAAATGAAGAAAGAGTGTGTGTTTGGAAATTGGAATGAACTATTTTGCTATGTTTTTAATCTCCATGTTACTCATTAAAAATGCTTTTGGAATGATATATATCCTTTCATGTTAGAAGAGTTGTAAAATATAATACCATTGAACTAAAGTCATCTAAAAAATGCCTATTCTTGAGCACGGATTTCCCTGTAGTAGTATTCAAGGAAGCTGGTGAAAGGGCACATAGGATATTGTTTATATTGATCTTGCCCGTTTTCCAGAATTACTAATGTCTATATCCTACATGGTTTGCAGGTAATGACACCTCAAATCTGCTTTTATTATTCTACTTAATTAACTTATATAAAGTTGGTGGTAATTTAAACTAAATGTTTCTTTTCAGTTCCAATTCAAGGAGCATATCTGCATATGGGATTCCAAGTCACGGGGATGAAAAATCATTTACTTTCAACATAAATGATGACTCAGTTTACTGAATTACTACAAACATTAGCTTTGGTTTATTTTTGTTTTCAAATTAAGACTTAAATTTAATCGCAGGTTCGAGTTTGAATTGGAAGTTCAAAACGTAATTGGTTTACGTACAGTCATGAAATATGGAAACTCCTAAAACTTTCATGTTAGATACGAAAAATAATTCTCTAATAAATATGTTGTATCCCACTTCCACATCTTCATAAAATAAATTGAACTGCAAATGAAGTAAAAAGAATTCAAGCATAAACTTCAAATAAAAGTATGTTTGATAATGTTAAAATTAGCTTACTTTCTAGATTGAAGTTTATTATATGTAATGATGATGGAAAACCGGGTAAGAAAACTTTAAGTGTTGTTTACAATTAAGTATATAATAATTTGTACTTTTTTTTTATCTTCATTTCCTTTTGTTAAAGACAATATATGTGTTCTTCTATCTTTATCACAACATCTCTATATATTTCAATTCCAAATAATGTATTGGTTACTAACTGCATCCCGTGCAAAGCACGGGTGAAAAATCTAGTAATTATAATAGTGTATTAATTATAATAATGACATTAATATATTGAAATTGGACCATTATAATAACTATTTGAATCGATAAACACGACTATTTATTTTAGCTTGGGTGTAATATTACACTATTGTAATTATTCATTTGAATTATATACGGATCGGAGTATATCACTATTTGAATTGATGAATATATTCGTGTTTGATCTATATGTGATGTAAACATGCATGTAATGCGCACATTTTCATCGGAGATGGCTTTATGTTTCGTGTTTGATCTCTGTGATGTAAATGTGCACATTTTAGTTGGAGATGGCTTTAAATTGAGAAATGCTAGAGGTACACGTTTTGTATACACGTTTGGTGTACACTTGTCTGTCCTTCACAGACTATTAAGAGTATTACACTATTCATAATATTATTTTACATCATATGTAATGTTTCCTATCATTTAGACATGTATACGTGGGTAGCATGCTTTGCATGGCCCATGCATTATTCTCTCCTATTATTCATTGTGATGTATCATGTATTATATATAGCATCTTACGGGATGCATAATAAAATAAGTAGCATTTCCCTTTTTTCATGAGTTCATATGCTCTCAATAACAGTTCATATTTTTATCACTAGTCTTCAATTTTAAGAAAGGCTCCATGCGACATGATTGAGCAAATTTCAGCCACAGATGAGATAAGGAGAGGTACTAGAGCTCGCAGACTCCCTAAACATCTCACTGAATATGATACTGACCTACCGCCCTCTTTGGACTATTCACAGATCACAAATCAAGGCACCTCAGCAATATATCCCATTTCTAATTTTATTACTTATGAGAAGTTTTCTGATAAACATAAAGCATTTCTGGCAGCCATCACTTCACGTGATGAGCCAAAACGATTTTCACAGGCCATTTTAGATCCAAAGTGGCAGGAGGCTATGCAAAAGGAGATTCATGCTTTAGAAGAAAATGGTACTTGGACCTTGGTTCAGCTACCGCCGGGAAAGAAAGCAGTAGACTCTAAATGGGTGTATAAAATAAAATATAAACCTAATGGTGATGTGGAACGCTACAAGGCAAGATTGGTAGCCAAAGGTTTCACACAAGTCGAAGGAATTGATTTTCATGAGACTTTTGCCCCAGTCGCTAAACTCGTAACAGTACGATGTTTGTTAGCCGTTGCGGCCAAACGTAATTGGGAGGTGCATCAATTAGATGTCAACAATGCTTTTCTCCACGGAGATCTCTCTGAAGACGTTTACATGCGTATGCCTCAAGGGTTTACTAAAAATGGTGACACTCGTGTTTGCAAATTGCAAAAATCTCTTTATGGCTTACGCCAAGCTTCACGTAATTGGTACCACAAGTTTACTCAATCACTTCTGAATGTTGGATTTCGTCAATCACGGGCGGACCATTCCTTGTTCATTTTCCAGCAAGGTGAAAATCACACTTTTGCCCTCATATATGTCGATGATGTTATCCTCGCCGGAAATGATGTGTCTCATATTGGCAGAATCAAAGGGTACTTGAATGACCAATTTAGCATCAAAGACTTGGGTCCATTGAAGTATTTTCTTGGAATCGAGGTAGCTCGTTCTCCCGAGGGATTTGTGCTCAGTCAACGTAAATATACACTCGACATCCTAGAAGATAGTGGTCTCCTAGCCGCCCGACCCAGTCAATTTCCCATGGAACAGAATTTAAAACTTCGTCCTGATGATGGTAGTCCACTCATAGATGCTTCCGCATATCGACGCTTAATTGGGCGCTTGTTGTATCTCACCGTCACACGCCCCGACATTGTCTTCTCCGTCAGCCAGCTTAGCCAATTTCTCAGCCAGCCACGCCAGTCCCATTTTGACGCTGCCATACGTGTCCTGCGCTACTTAAAACAGACTCCGGGACAAGGAATTTTCCTGTCAGCAGACGATGATCACTCTTTGAAGGGATATTGTGATGCTGACTGGGCAGGGTGCTCTTACACCCGTCGCTCAAGTACTGGATATTTTATCACTCTCGGCAGTTCCCCAATTTCTTGGAGAACAAAGAAACAGTCTGTTGTTTCTCGTTCTTCCGCTGAAGCGGAGTACCGTGCCATGGCCGTTACAGTTAGTGAGATTTTGTGGCTACGATGGCTACTTAGAGACCTAACGGTTTCTCAAACTTGCCCTACACCTCTCTTCTGTGATAACCAAGCGGCACGACATATTGCACTTAATCCCGTCTTTCATGAACGCACTAAACATGTAGAAATGGACTGTTACTTTGTTCGCGAGCGTGTTAGTAGCGGTGAAATCCAACCATGTTGCATCTCTACAACGCACCAGATTGCTGATATTTTCACTAAGGCACTTGGCACCGACCGTTTTCAATTTCTCCGGAGCAAGTTGGGTGTTCGCGACCTTCACACGCCACCTTGAGGGGGAGTATTAAGAGTATTACACTATTCATAATATTATTTTACATCATATGTAATGTTTCCTATCATTTAGACATGTATACGTGGGTAGCATGCTTTGCATGGCCCATGCATTATTCTCTCCTATTATTCATTGTGATGTATCATGTATTATATATAGCATCTTACGGGATGCATAATAAAATAAGTAGCATTTCCCTTTTTTCATGAGTTCATATGCTCTCAATAACAGTTCATATTTTTATCACTAGTCTTCAATTTTAACACAGACAAATTGTCTGTCACAGACAATTTGTTTGTGACAGACAATTTGTCTGTGAAGGACAGACAAGTGTACACCAAACGTGTACACAAAACGTGTACCTCTAGCATTTTTCCTTTAAATTTCGTGTTTGATCTCTCTATGATGTAAACATCCATGTATTGTGCACATTTTCATTGGAGATCAGATGGCTTTAAGTTTTTTAAATCCACCACCTACCAATCTTCCATTACTCATGTCTAGTGTAACTATACGCATTCACACTATCTATTAATGCCCATTTAAATTTAATATAAATTTATGATTTTTTTTATTTATTGAACTTGTTTAAGTTTCAAACAAGATAAGATCATACTAAGTTAGTCCATATCAGACTTAGACAATAGTCAAGTTAATATATAAATAAAACATATATATTATTAGACCAGACCTAATCATACACAAACTAATCAGACTAGACTAGAAAATCTCAACTAAATTAAAACAATCTAAATCTAAAAACCATATAATAAGTGATTGTTAGAGTACCAAAATTGTTATCTATTTTTTTTATTTATATGTGTAAAGAGCAGTACATTATAATCAAACAATTAAACCTTTTTTGTTAGTAAAAAAATGTCATAATAATGGCTTTAACTTAAACAAGTCCTCCTTACTTTGCTTTCACGATCTCTCTGTTATGAACTTTTATATAACTTTTGTAACAATTAGAGTAAAAGTTATAACACTTTAAAATAAACATGAAATTTATTTTTGTATACTCAATACTGGTGTCATATTAAAGATAATAAAAGATATTATTATTTTTATATACTCAATATTAGAGACATAAATAAGTTATTAAAATGTTATTAAAAATTTGATAATAATTTTTTTTAAATTTTATATACTCAATATTGGTGTCATATTAAAGATAATAAACATTTATTAAAAAATTTATATACTCAATATTAAAGATAATAAAAATTATGAACTTTTATATAATTTCACTAACAATCAGAGTACAAATAAAAAAGTTATAGCATTTTAAAATAAACCAGAAATTTTATTTTTGCATACTCAATATTGGTGTCATATTAAAGATAATAAAAAGTTATTAAAATTTTTTATATACTCAATACTAAAGATAATAAAAAGTTATTAAAATTTCATGATAATTATTTTTTTATTTTTATATACTCGATACTGGTTCATATTAAAGATAATAAAAAGTTATGAATTTTGAAGGGTTATTTTTTTCCTAGCTATACCATTATGTCATCCTACCATTTCACCATCTACATCATTACATAGCACTAATCCTTTTCTTTCACTCTAATTATTACAACCTTCCATCTTATTGAGTTTTTTTTGGTTCCCTTTCCACTTTAGCTTCAAATTTCTCATTTCATTTCCTCATTCTTATACAAAAAATCAGGATAGAATCATCACACCCTTAATTATTTAAAGCGATTGTGTCAACTCTTGAGGGTTCGCTATTGCACACAGAATGGATATATTTGAGCTGATTGTAATCGACTCTTTATGTTGTGGATTTTCAATTTTGTCCTGCGTAAGACTTTTAGGTTTCTGATTTTCATATCAACAGTACGTAAATGAAAAATTATGATTTCAAGCATAGTAATATTATTAAACTTGTATGGGTGCAGTTTAAAAACCGGAAAATGAATACCATAGGCTAGACAATTTTATTCTAGTTCAACAATCTCATCGAGAAGTTGGTGGCTTGGAGCTATTAAACACATCTTACGTAATGTTTTTCTCAATTAGATCATTATCAATGAATTAGTTTTTGAGGTTTCATGTATAACTTTAAAGTCCTTTTTTGTGTTATAGTATCAACTTAATCATGTGTCATCAACTCAATTCTTGGTGACAAATAAAAATTTACTCATGAATATTTTTAAAATACGAATGAATAACTCCATAATAAGCTCATTTGATTTTGTATGTCTCTCTAACTTGTGTTTGTAGAGCGATTATATAACTTCATAGTAAACAAATTAAATCAAATTTTACTCAAATTATCCGAGCATTTTTAACTCTTTTTGTCAAACATATTAACCTCATCCAATAAACAGTTCAGAAGCATCATTTCAGACGATAGTCCTTAATTCAGACATAAGTCTTCACCTACATTTCGAAATGCCAAACATAACCCTAATCTATGAGCCCATTTAGATATTGAGAAAATTTACATAAATAATGTATAGAACTTTATTGAATTCTAATCGAACACAACAAAATTTCCACAATTCTTAATTGTATATTTAAAAATTTTCTAAAAAATTATTAAAAATAAGATTTTAAAAATTGCTATACTTGTTTTACATTTGGAATACATGTACCTAAAGTTAATTTATAATAGCTTTTTATTATTCATAATATATCACACCGTATTGTTACAAAAAATATATCAAAATTCCCGACTTTTTATTGACACCAATGTTGCTTTTATAGAGCACAAGTGCTTCTATCCAGACCTGCGGTTTTCGTTCTTCCACCCAAAGCCTGCGCGGCAGCAATGCCGCCGGCGGAGGGCCACAGACCAGTAGCCGCACCTTTGAAGCCTTCGTATGCAGCGGCGGTAAGGGAACGTCTCCCCGGCCAACGCTTGCACGCTCAAACCAGTTCCTTTTCCGACGCAGCTCATCTGGGATACCCACGGAAACCAGCTGGATCCGTCAATGGAGTACCAGCGGTCTCTTTCTCTGAGGAGGATCTACAGGTTTTCTCAACCCATTTCCGATTTGCACTTCTTGGTACTTTCTCTAATGGAAGCCCCCCACTCCCTTCCATTCGTAGAGCTTTTGAGGCGCTGGGGTTTTCCCAGCCCTACTCTGTCGGACTGCTTAGACCAAATATTTTCTTAATTAATTTCATATCGGACATCGATTTTCAAAGATTTTGGGGGAAAAAGTATTGGGATTTCTTTGGATATAAGATGGCAGTGACCCGATGGTCACCGTCCTTTTCCGCTGAACGTGATTCACCCTTGGCCCTTGTTTGGGTCGCCCTTGAAGGGCTCCCAATTCATCTTCATGATATTAGGGCTCTTGACTCAATCGCTAGCTTACTGGGAAAACCAATTAAAATCGATGCCCCCACTGCAAACTTTTCACGACCCTCTATTGCTCGAATTTGCATTGAAATTGATATCTCTAGGGAGCTACCTACTGAAATCCGGATTGGAAATGGAGCTGATGGTTTTTTCCAGTCCATACTCTATGAACAACTACCTGTATACTGCCACACCTGTTCCAGGTTTGGTCATTCACTCTCAACTTGCCCCCGGGTAGCCAAATTAGTGGTCCCTACACCGACGATGCATTCTTTGGAATCTGAGGAACCCCCTACTGCCCCTATAATCACTGCCGATGTTTCTAATACTGAGAATAAAAGCAATGATGTTACTATAATAATCCCTGCTGATGTTACTAATATTGATGTTATTACCAATGATGTTGCTGCTTTTGATGTTATTGCCAATGAGGATTTACTAAAAACTCCCGGTTTTATCTCTGTTGCCCCTGTTCAGTTAGCAATGGCTGATACTAATGAACTTGGTGTTCCTGTTGAATTGCCTAAGGTTGATTCTGCTATGGTAGAATCTGGTAGACAAACTGACTGTGAGGTTTCAAACGATGGCCCCTCGGTTTCTGGTGAGGTAGCAGCTACTAATACCAATGGTATTAATGGCGAGGTTACCGGTTATCAGACTGATCCGCCCCCCATCTTCACTGAACTAGTTTCTGGTGAAGTAGCAGCTACTAATCATCTTTTTGCTGCCACGAATGATGCCCCTGCTACCATGATTATGAATGAAGCCCCGGTGGCCACCTGTACCAAGGAGGTAACCGTTGGTGATGTACATCTGATTGTTTTGAATCCGGAACAAATGAACTCTTGCACTTCTGCCTGTGATAAATTTGAGGCTACAGCAGGACTTGAGGAATTTAATCCACCGATGGCCCCTTTACTGTCCAATGATGATATCATATCTGAGGAAAATCAAACTAATTTTTGTTCTTTTTCAGGTTCAATAGCTAATCCTCCAGAGGGGGATAACCACCTTGATGGATTTACGGAGGTCACAAACAGAAAAGGCAAAATTAAGAACTTTGCCACAGCCCCAAACCAGGATACGACAGACATACAACAATACTACCAAGTGGGATGGACCTCACATCCCATGGTCACTAGAAGCCGCTCCCACAAACCACAAAATGAACTGGATTACTTCCTATACCCAGTTGACCCGAAGTTTGACTCACCCCACAAATTAGCAGCAGCTCTTAAACGGTATAAGTCTTCAAAACCAGAGGCTAAAACTTATCAGCCCTATCTTCAGAGGGCGATCAAGTTTCACAACAGATACAACAAGAACATCTCAGCTACTCTTGGAATTCCTACAGCAAACTTCAACTGCTAAACTTTATTTGCTTTATCTGTATGTTTTAGTTTTATTTCAACTCTTGTAATCTTCAAATTTTATTAATAAAATTGGGAAGTGTTCCTCGGAAAAATATATATATATATATATATAAACCCTATTAATTTGTGCAGTTTATGATCCTTTTTTACTATCCACGCCATTAACCGAAGTGATCTGATAGCCTAGAATATATATGCACAAATTTTATAGTCTAGAATAAAAGTGACGGGGTTTGTGCACTTTTATTCTAAATTATCACTCCTGATTAATTGTGTGCACTATAAAAAGTGATCCTAAATTGCAGGAACTAATAATTACACACACACACACATTGGTCTCATATGAAAAATTGTGAAAATTATGAACTTCTATATATATTTTTGTAACAATCTGGGTACAAATAAAAAAGATAAAGCACTTTAAAAATAGACATTTTTTAAAGTGTTAAATTAAGTTTTTATTTTTATATATTCAATATTGGCGTCATATGAAAGATAATTAAAAGTTGAATTTTGATATGTTTTTTGTAATAATTAGAGTATATATAATAAGGTCATAACACTTAAAAAAATATAAGGGATGTTATTTGTTGAATTGCGTAGCTTAAGGATGTTTCTAACTTAGCCTTGTCCTAAATTTTACGTAAGTTTCAGTTCTAATCTAACTTAATTACTAATGTATCGGAAGTATAATTATAATTAATATACTAAATTGGAGAGGAAATCGAGAATATTATAATTAATGTTTGCTTAAAAGATGACACATGGTAAAACTTTCCATAATTGTATCTTTGAAATGTATTACTTATAGATATTAAATTTCCATTTTCAGAATATGTTTGGTGTTTTCATCAGGATTCTAACATTAGTATGGAATAAAAAAAAGGAATAAAAATCATGCCAAAGCACATAGTTCACAATTCCGTACAATAAAAGAAAATTTTCATCTTCCCAATTAAACTATACCTATGAATGCTTTGTATGTACGTATATGAATGAAAGCATAAAAGTATGTGATGTTATATAACGCTCTGATACCACATGTTATTTATTTTAATATATGAGAACCCAGATCAACACATCACACAACATATTAGATATTACCTACATGTACAAGTTCATATATGATAAATTTACACGATGGTAAGCCAATCTTTAATTTGCTAGACCATGATTAGTTAATGAAGAAGCCTAGTATATAATCGTTTTTAGGACAATAATAGATGGAGTATTAATTTAAGGAGTTATGTTTCTCTTCTCCTAGTCTTATGGTGCTGCTTGTACGTGTATTTCTTTCATCATGGAGAGAGGAGTATTAATATTGAGTGATAACAAATAGTCGCAACCCTTCATATTTATCCTAAAGGGTGTTACCACAATGGTACCCCTTAAGTGTTATTTCCATCAAATAATACATATATACTGTATAATACATAAATATAAAACACATATTAATATTGGTTCTTAGGCCATATTAAGTGAAAATAATCCAACACTGATTTTCTTGTGATTTTATTATGATGTTTCTTCAAATCTCAAGTCAACAATACAGTCGTTCTAAGAGCAGGAATATTACGTGAAGCTTTTTAGGAAACATATATTGATTTTATAGAAAGAAAATAGAAAACCCAATAGTAATTAAGCCTTTTCAAACCGAAAGTGAACCATATACGGTGTATGTAAAGAGAATATCCTCTTAATATCCATAAGTTCTCCTAGTTTTATGCAAATTTGATAAATTGAATTAGATGTGTTGGTTTTGAAACACGTGATTAGGTGAATATACTTAGAGTAGATTCTTTTTCTACTGCATATAAATATACAGAGTAAATAATTCCCGTCTGGCTCTCTTAAGTCATTTAATCAAAGTTGAATTTCACTTCACTCACTAATCCCCACACTCCTAACCTCTCCATCCTTTTTTAGACTAATCTTAAATAAATAAATTACAATACAATAATTAATTAATTTCTCTTTACACTTTCACATTCAAGAATTGGAGATCAATAAGAGATTGTGTATTGCCAATCCTGAATCAACTGCATACTTCAGTGCATCTGAAGGTGAAGTATCCGTCTTTTTCATCTTAAATAAATTCTCCTTGTTGGGAGACCGGCCAGATTCGAGCAACCTTTTCCGTATGATTATCATTCTTCAAATAAGAGTTTTAATATAAAGACCCATATTCGATTTAGGGTGAGGAATAAAAGAGTAAAAATTAGATTTCCATCTCACTTAATGGCATTCTCTAAATAAACGTAAATGAAGAGTAGTTATTAATTAATTTCTCTTTACACTTTCACATTCACCTGTCATCTTCTCTGATTAATCTTCTTGGTTTATTCGTATATATTGGTTTATTAGTGAGAAGAAGAAGATTAGGGTTTGTGATCTAAGAGTTTGCTATTTATTTTAGATGACAGGGAGCTCGTCGCTTGACATGGCGACATGGGAGATGAAAATGTGGAGCGTACTCGATCAGGCCAAGACGCAATGATATCACTTCACGGCGATCATAATCGCCAGAATGGGATTCTTCACCAGCGCTTACGACCTGTTCTGTATCTCTCTAGTCACGAAATTACTCGGGTGGATTAACTCTCACGTCGACGATTCCCCGAAATCGGGCAGTTTGCCGCCGAATGTGGTGTCCGCAATGAGCGGCGTCACTTTTTGCGGTACGCTGGCTGGGCAACTATTTTTTGGATGGCTGGGGGACAGATTAGGGATGAAGAAAGTGTAAGGGATCACTCTGACGTTGATGTGCGGCTGTTCGATTGGATCATGTCTCTCGTTTGGTTGGAGTCCTAGTTTTCTGATGACCACACCCTGTTTCTTTCAATTCTGGCTCAAATTCGAGATCGGCGGCGATTATCCGCTCTCCGCCACCATAATGTCGGAGTACGCCAACAAGAAGACTCGCGGCGCTTTCATTTTGACGGGTTTTGCCATGTAGGGGTTCAGAATTCTGGTGGAATCTTCGCGATCGTAGCCTCTGCCGTTTTTTAGGGCAATTACCATGCGCCACCGTACCAGGTGGACCCGGTGGGGTCCATGGCTCTGTAGGCGGATTACGACTGGAGAATCATCCTGATGGAGGGGGCGATCCCTGCTTTGCTGACGTGGTATTGGAGTACAAAGATGCTTTGCTTTGCCTAATTTCCCTGAAACCAGGCAGTTTGCCGCTGAATGTGGCGTCTGGCGTCGACGGTTCTCCAAAACAACTGAACACTATATTAAGATCTGAGACACTCCTCCTATCAGGTTGACCTTTTTGAATGGAACGTTAGGTCTTAACATGGTATCAGAGTTGCTAGTTTTTTTCTTGAATTAATATATTGTGATGTGTGGG
Organism: Cuscuta epithymum; assembly: GCA_945859915.1. Taxonomy (NCBI): domain Eukaryota; kingdom Viridiplantae; phylum Streptophyta; class Magnoliopsida; order Solanales; family Convolvulaceae; genus Cuscuta; species Cuscuta epithymum. The sequence goes on along the minus strand of CAMAPF010000955.1, from coordinate 5,654,214 downwards.
GTCTTTATCGCTCTCTTTCTTCATGTGGTGCCCAATATATTCTAACAATTGTGGATGACTATTCTCCGGCAGTGTGGATGCATTTAATGAGTGACATGACTGAGGTAGGGACTATCTGATGTGTGCCCTTGACACTAACCGAGTTCCTAGTGAGGTAAAAGCCTAGAGGGGGTGGGTGGGTGAATAGACTTTTAAATCTTTTCGGTTTTCAACCCCTTTACCTCTAACTGAAAATATTCCAATATCTTTTGAGAGAGATCGAAACATGCAATGGAAGTCTTGACCTCAAGAGGATAGACACTATATAGAAACAAAGGTTATGACCCTTTTAGTTATGAGAGAGATGGGTTAAACATTGCACAAATGTGTTTGCCAGACATAGAAGACTTTAGGAGCAGGCTGCCGAAACCTGAAGGAGATGGCTGCCAGATAGCTTTGGGAGCTGATTGCCAATCCTCAGGAGCAGGTTGCTGAAATATTGCTTCTGGTTGTTTAGTTAAAGTATAGCAATGATCTTTATTCTAACAATTTAACTGACTTTAGAACTAGTCTAACACAAGTGTATGAAGGATTTAGACCAGTGGAAATATGTCACTTTGAAGAACAAATAACAAGGAGATGACTCACAGTGAATTGGGAAAGTTCACTGAACAGTTTTGAGTGAGCAAGCTGTTTTGCTGTGTAGTTGTGAAGATGAGTGAGTACTGAATATGTGTTAGGAGCAGAATGTAAAAGATGACACATGATGTATCCTGGTTCAAAGGTGGTGTAATCCTCCTACATCCCGTCTCAACTCATTTCAGATGGATTTCTACTAAATGAACATCCCATTACATTTGGTACCCCAACCTACCTTTGGCCCAGGCGTAGGTTGTGAGGTTTTTCCCAAGGAACTTGAACACCGTTCCAAGCTACTCAGTCCTCCAAGATTTTTCACTAATGGCATTGACTCGCCAAGAGCTACTCATGTCCTTGTCCTTTTTCACCTTCTGGATTTGATCACCAAGCCCCCCCCAGAATGTCTAACACTAGTCTAGAATACATGGGCGTATTGCTAAACTACCAACTAATCTAAGCTCTATAGATTTGTATGAATTGTAGCTAGTCTAAGAGCATAAGACGAGTGGGGTGTCAGCCTAAGTGTAGAAGGGAAATCTGCTGGCTGGATTTCTTCGTGTAGAGTATGATTTCCTTCTATCCACTTGGCTCTTCTCGTTTTACCACACTTGGTAATCCCACACTCCTTCTGTATTTATATACTTGATCATTGCATCTCCACCGTTGACTGAGGAAATGAATCTTGACCGTAGCTTGATCTACTAACTTTGTTCCACTTGTCTGAGGCAGCATGGTTTGTCTTTGTCACTTAGTGACACGGATCAACAATCTTCAGCTCAACTTGTTTACACATTTTAATGCAAGATAAAAGATAATTTATCTTTATTTTTATGCGTAGAAACTTAGTATAAAGTTGAGCGATATTTCAATGCTTCCTTACAATGATCGAACACTTGCTTTTGTACAATAAATTTATACGAAATTTATAATGTGTTAAAAATCTCTTATAAATTTACTTTTTATCAAATTGTTATTTTGACTGCAAGTTGGTCTTTTGTTTAAGTGTATTGTGCCAAGAGAAGAGAGAATTGGATTTCAAATGCCTTGACTGGATTTCCAGATTTCAGCTGGCTGCTGAGTATGGGAGCAGGCTGCCGAAATCTGGGTTTTCCAGTAGGCTTCCTAACAATGTATACTAGTTAACTCTTTTGGTACTTTTTTCTTTTTGATCTTTTTCATCTTATTTTATGGTACGTTTAACTTCTCTTTTTAGTACTCTTTGCTTTTTATGAGTACTTTACCACTAAATATGGAGCACATTACAAATAAACAATGTAGAACATAAGTAGTAGACTAGTCTAATACAGGGATAATAAAAAGGGGTGGCATCATCAAAACAATTACATTAACATCAAAATCTAGGGGGACCTATCACTATCCTTAAACAATTTTTTGCTATGAATAAATGTCAATTTCATAAGGATGTACGAGTGGTACGTAACAACAACGGGAAATAATTTCGAGTCTTGAAAAATTATTTTTTGGATCAAGGAATAATTTTTCAAACTTCTTGTGTTTACATTCCACAACAAAATGGCCGGGTAGAGCGCCAACATAGGCATATACTTGAAGTTACTAGGGCACTACAGTTTCATGCAAATGTATCCTGGGACCAGGTTATTTAATCAATAGATTACCTTGTGTTGTGATTGATAACAAAACGCCCTATGAACTTTTGTTTGGCAAATCCCTTTGCTATACCGATCTTTGTGTTTTTGGATGTCTATGACAAACCCCGTTCTAGTGATGAATCCCCCCCCCCCCCCCCCCCCCCCCCCCGAGGACTTAAATATGTGTTTCTCAGATATGCTCAATCACAAAAGGGATGGAAAGTCTATGATTTGGAGCAACGTTGTCATTTTGTTTCCAGAGATGTACAATTTTTTTAGACCAATTTTCCATTTCATGAGAATAATGCCTCAGAATCCGTACCCACAACCTATTCACCCATTGACATCCATGTTGATGATGCTCCTTGATTTCCAGAAACAATGCACCAACCGATTGACCAACCTCTCACAACTTCCAATCCTGCACAACCAGAACCCATTTCCCCAACAGTACCTAACCATCATAACGCCATCATAATTCCTTCATCGACAACATCAATTTCTCCAAAACCAATGACCTCATCCTTGGCTCCAAAGCAGCCCATACCTCCCACTGAGCCATACCCTGACACCAACTCCGAGCACTCCCCTTCGATACCTTCTAAACCTGCTCCACCCGTCCAGCATCATGGTTGCACACGGAAACCACCGTCTTGGCATGCTAATTATGAAGTTAACCTTAACACTGTGAGGATAACGGCCACCCTACTGTCTCATCTGATTCAACAGTACTGACGTGCACTTTGTCGTGAGTGCACTCAAAATAAATTCAATACTAACACTTATACGTAGTATAGCGTAGTAGAGTTCGTATCCACAGGGAAAGGAATAATTCTCTTTTTATAAAACTAGTAAATAAAGGGGGGGTTTTGATTGAGTGATTTAATTAAATTAAACACGAAGATGAACGAGTTATATGAGATTAAATTCAAGAAAAAGGGACTTGGTCTTGCTACTTTCCACTTGTTGATATATTTCAGTCGATCATTGTTATATCTATAACGTATCTCCTCTCGAATACTCAATCGAGGAGTATATCCAATTCATCGAGGAAAGTTATTAACAACGACCGTTCATTAATAACCCTTACTATTAGTCAAGTATAGAACAACGTCATATACCTACTTGATAGTAGCATTTAATCTCTTAACTCCTTGATGAAATCAATTGAGATTGATAACCTCAACACAACGGTTTCGGTTTAACCAACAAAATTAATCCCTCTTAAGTTTACTAACCACGACCGTGCATTAATAAACCGAAGTTACTTACTTGTGAAACCATCAACGATTAACCATCGGTTCGTTGATCGTTTCTAGTAATAATTAATATTTGAAACAAAACTAGTTGATCCTTTAAGTAATGTTCACAAATATTAATATGAAATATGAATAGGAATTAATTAATACTCAAGGAAGAATATTAAGGAAGATGAATCCTACTATAGTTAATATCAAGATGTTAACTAATTGTCATCTTAGTAACACTCCCCAATATTAACATAGAGGAAGGAATAGCTATTACTAAGACCAATGTCAAGATGTTAACTAATTGTCATCTTAGCAACACTCCCCAACATTGATATAGAAATAGTATTTAAGAGAAGCATTAATATTCAAGGAAAGAAGTTAAGAAAATAACTCACAACTTTAATAATCAACAAGCTTCAAGAGCAACACCAAGAAATGGAAGTTTAGCTCCTCATTTGGAGACTAAACATGCTAGAAAAATATAAAAGAAATACTATTCTAAACTAAGCTTAAGAGTATGGAAGAAGGGATGATTCTTTGTGAAGGAAAATGGGGTTATTTATAGGTGTTTTTCAACACCTTGGGCCGGGTACCCGACCGGGTTAGGTGCTTACCCGACCGGGTCTGGTCAAAATCAGATATCCTCCACGTTCTGGCGATCTTCGGCACGTTCTGGTGTCCCGGGTCAAGTCTGACCCGACCGGGTCAAGTAGGAGACCCGACCGGGTCTAATGATTTTCCAGGCAGTTTCGGATTTTACATCAAACCCGACCGGGTGCATGGTCTGACCCGACCGGGTTTGTGCTCCTGGGCACACTTATCACCTTTTTCTTCACTTCAAAGTCCTCCTTTTCAACACCCTAATTCCTAACTCTATTTTACAACTTACAAATGAAGATTAAAATACAATTACAACTAAAATCACACAAATGTTTACAAACTAAATAAAACGGTAAACAATCCACACAAATCAAACATAAAAACATACACTTATGCACTACTAATTAGTGCATATCAAGTACTCACATCCTTATTCCTTGTCTAATTATATAACATATAATTGTTTTTCACTTCCTCATCGTGCATTCATAGCGGCATTTAGCGCAACCTGTGAACCACAATCATTTCGTGAAGCTGTTTAGGATCCCAGGTGGCGGGCTACCATGCAGGCAGAAGTTGATGCGTTGGAATGCACTGATACATGGACAGTGCAAACTTTGTCGCCTAGCTAACGAGCCATATTTTGTAAATGCATGTACAAGATTAAGTACAAATCTGATGGTTCTATTGATCGGTATAAGGCTATGCTTGTTTTTTGTGGCAATCGACCGATCCCTGGAATTGCTTATCATGACACCTTTGCACCTGTAGCTAAAATGGTTACCATTCGTACCATTTTGGCAGTTGCCACTTCTCGCGATTGGGTGGTCCACCAGATGGATGTGGATAATGCTTTCTTGCACTTGGTCCTCGATGAAGAGGTATACATGCACCCCCTGGACATTCTTCCTCTTCTCCAGGTTAGGTATGTCGGTTGCTGAAGCCCTATATGGGCTTCGTCAAGCCCTTCGCTGCTGGTTTGCTAAGCTCACTTGTGCTCTCAAGATTTATGGATTTCGTCAATCCCAGGCCGACTATTCACTGTTCACTTATCGCCGACTCTTGGACAGTCTCAATTTCAGTATCTCTTGTCCAAGATGGATCTTCAGGATCTTCACTCTCCATCTTGAGGGGGGTATTGGCGCCATGCATATTATTTTATATGTACATACTACGTATTATTTTGTGTACCATGTTGTATACGTGTATGTTATTTTGTATAAACTAATTGGCGAGTAAATGCGTAGACAATACCTTAACTATTGGTAATGATGCATTTTGTACCTTAAGTATTTATTGAAGCAAATCAGTACCTCAAATACATTTAAATGTTGGAACCGGCGGTACCTTTCAATATTTCGGCCAAAAATGCCACATGTCTGCCAGAAATCTAAGTGTACCAGTTACTGTTTTTATCCATATCATTATATCCATATCATTATTATCCATATAATTATTTTCCATGGGAATTTACATCAAGTATGCTTTACGCTCTTTTATGATAAAAAAAAATTAGTTGGTGTGGTCATTATTTTGAAGACATTAGCGCTTATAGGATTTAAAATTGAGAAAACTAAATTAGTCCTTCTAACTTCTTCTTTATGAAAAATAGTTAAAAATATATAGTTTTGTGACATTCTGATTTTAATGAAAGTGATGGCAGCGACAATAGACCGGCTACATAACATGATGGGTAGCAGTTGATTTAGTTTTCATTAGTTTTAAGAAAATAAAGACTAATACCTTCACACGGCACGAGTAAAAATACTAGTCAATATACAATTCACATGGTTTAATCGTCTTATGATATAATTTGAACTTATAGTTTGAATTTGGAAAAGTCCCCAAAAAAGAATAAACAAATTTCAAAACTCCAAAAAATGTATGCTATGTTTTTTCACGAAATATGAGTTTGCTACCATGGATGCAAATACTGATGACAATTTTTAGTTCAGAAAAGAAAAATATAACAATCATATTTAATATATTAATATTTCAAAGCTTTCCTATATTTAATGCAATTTCCCTTTCAATTTTCCAATTTCAATCGTTCTCCACGGAAAAGATTGACAAGGTATAACTAGGGGTGAAAGCATGTCAGAGCAGGTCAAGCTTTTGCCCAGGTAGATCAGACCTGTTTCAGAATTTATAGGTTTGAATCTGGCCTGTTGCCTGTTAAAGGCTTGTTTTTTCGGTCTGAGTCTGACCTGTTGAAAAGCCTAACCTTTCCTGAAGCTTGTTTGGTGGGCCTATTAAGAAAAAATTAAAAGTTCAAAAACCTTTTGACCAGATATAAAATTTCCCCCAAATATTTATTACAAAGTCTAATGATATGTTTGTTTTGCTTTGAATGTCATAGTTCTAGCTTATAAATTTTTATGAACTTCAAATCTTGAAAGAAATTGAATCTCAATTACCTTAAAAACCTATTAACACACTTTATATATTTGGAATAGTATTTTCATTTATAATACACACTCCATAAAATACTATTATGCGTATTTTACTATAGCTAAGCATACTAATATAAATATAACTAAATACTCCCTCCTGTTCTAAATCATATTTACACTTTGACTTCGCAGCTTTTAAGGAAATAATTTTGACTTTACTGTAGAGTACACTGTTTGACACTGTTTGGCGCTATTTTGCACTGTTTTGTGTAGATTTGTTTGCCAAATAAGAAAAATAAGGAAGTGTAAAGTTTAATATGGGACGGCCCGAAAAGGAAAGTGTAAAGATGATTAAGAACCGGAAGGAGTATATAAACACACACACACACACACATATATATATATATATATATATTTATATATATATATATATAAACTATTTACACATATATAAATAGACCGTCCAGTTAAGTAAAAAGGATTCAAATCAGAGTTGGGCTAAACCTGGCCTATTTTGATAAACGGGTTTATTAAAAAGTCCCCAGCCTAGTTTAATTATGAAACATGTCAAGCCTGATAAGCCACGTGGCCTATTCCCACTCCTAGGTATAACTAGGGGCGTGATTTGTTTCCTCTTTTGACTTGTCTTCTAACCATTTGGCGGATACTCTCAACTCAACTGCTAACCGTCTGTTCAGGCTAGAAAGGCGAATTCCTGAAAAAATGGATTAAATATTATTAAGTCAAATTCTACGGTAGTACACAAAATACGGTCTCTCCCAAATAAAAAAACGGTCTCTCCCTTAATTAGGGTTTGATTTTTCCTGTCGACTTCGGTGCGGCGGCGAGGGCTTGAAGCAAGCCGGCAACAACTCAGGTGTAGCGATGAGGCTTGCGAGCAGGGCGGCAGAATCTTAGACGAAGCAGCGAGGGTCTTCGCGAACAAGGGTGAGCGCGAATGGATTAGTGAGGAGGAAGGGCTGATGGACAACCTAGCAGTGAAGTACGACAACATGGGTTTTGGAGCAGATTTAGATGGCTTGGTGATTGATGACGAAGAGGAAGGGTCTGCGGTTGAGGGGGACGAGCGACCGGAGGAATTTCCGGTGGTAGGAACGATTCTCACGGATAAAGTGGTTCATTTTTAGATCTTCAAGGACTTATTGGCTGCATTGTGGCGCCCGGGCAAAGGCATCTTGATAAAGGAGATCGAAGAAAAGAGGTATATGTTCAAATTCTTTCACTTGGTTGATATGAATCGTGTGTTGGACAATGATCCTTGGCTATTTGATCAGAATTTGCTTATCTTAAGGGCCATTAAGTCGGGGGATATACCGCTTAAGGTTCCCTTAGACTCGGTTGAGCTCTGGGTTCAGGTACACAATGTACCGTATACTTATGATAATCTTGGAACGGCTAGAAAAATTGGGAACTATTTGAGTGAATTTGTCAAGTGGGATGATAATCAGTTTGACGAAAAATGGGAAACTTATATGAGGGTTAGAGTTCGAATAGATGCAGGCAAACTATTCAAAGTTGGAACTACCATTAGGAAGAGCAAAGGGGAGGGATATTGAGTAGACTACATATATGAAAAGGTTCCGAGTTTCTGTTTTGTTTGTGGCATCATTGGGCATGCAGAGAAATTTTGTCCTATACTGTATGAAAAAGGTGGCCAGGGTGTGACAAAGCTATTTGGCCCGTGGCTGTGGGCGGGAGGCAGGAAGAACAGACCATCTGTGGGAAACAAGTGGCTGGTGTCAGAAGGAAGTTCCTCAATAGGTGGTAACAGTAGGTTTCTCATGGATGCGCCAACCCAGGAGAAGGAGCATGATGAGGTAGGGGAGAGCAACCAGAGTTGAATGGTGATTTCTACCAAGCCAAGTGAGGATCAGGTGGGAGGAAGATTAGGAGAGACAAAGAGAAGATGTACATGGGAGACGCAAGAGCAGAGTGATGAAGTGGGGAAACTATAGCTCTTGATATCCCAAAAACGCGATAGGGGCGTGTGTTGTGACCCAGACCTGCCAGATCTTTTGAGACTGTGGGCAGCTATTTTAGCTGAAAGATACTTTTATTTTGCTTGCACTCTATTTTTTATTTTTCATGTTTTGGATTTGCACTTTGTTTTGGTTGTGTTGCGTTTTTCTAGCAAACAAACATTAGAACTTAGGTTAGGTGATGAGGAGTCTAGTCTGCAAGTCATTGACTCGGGTAAGTCCAAAGCAGGATCAACGAATTATATTGCTTCTAGGTTAGGTGATGATGAGTCTTGTTGTCACTTTGTAACCTGCTTTTGTGCTGTTAATACTCCCTCCGTCCCAAAAAGGTTGGCCAAAGTTGACTTTCACGTGAATTAATAAAGTAAAAATTATGTGGTTGCAATTTGTGCAGAGGAGAGAGAATTAACTTTAGCCACATATTCAATTCCTTACTTTAAATGGAAATGACAAATCTTTTTGGGACATCTAAAAAAGTAAATTTGATCCACCTTTTCGGGACAGAGGAGTATAAGTTAAGTGGTTAAAAAAAGTCAAGTTCTACTATACCTTTTTAAATTCTAAGGTACCCGTACCCAACTTTTTGTACACCCCATCCTAGTCGTACTTGTATAATAATTTCTAGGAAAATTCTACACAACCTTTTTATATTCTAAAGGTATCCAACTTTTTATGCCCAATCAATTTAGAGAATTATGCCACATCACCATACTAGTCGTACTTGTATAATAATTTCTACTATCGTATTATTTACTATCCTCCGTTTTTTTAATCGCAACATATTGAATTTTACATTATTCACATGTTCTACTTTGACTACATTTTAAGCTATTATTTTATAAAAATTATTTTTAAAAAATTTATTGTCAAATTCATCTCATTACAAATTTTCAAAATCTGATTTTTAATTTTTTTTACTAATAGGGATTAAGATATAATTACGGTCAAAGATGTGCGTTGGCAAGTGTGAAATGTTGACCGTTGCAACTAAAAAAGAACGGAGGAAGTATATTTTAGTCCCAATAAATTGTAAGTTAATTTTTCTAACCTAATCAATCTGCGTGAAGAATAAACAAAGTAATTATACGCCCCGAATAAACAAAGTAATTATACGCCCCACTACCCTGCTACGCACGCTCCTGAAGTTTCACAATAGGATTGTCGATCCTGATGATAAAATAACCCAAGGATTAATTAATTAAGATGATCAGAAAAAAATTTGAGAATTGGTTTGGGCGTTGTTGTTGTTGCTGCTTATGTGTGATCAATTGTTGTCTTGTTTCCCCCTAGAAATTGATCTTATATCAATAATTATTTTAAAAAACTTTAATTTCATGAATATACGGAGTATATAGTATACTAATAATCTTTTTGTAGAATTCACAGCAAGAATTGCTGCGTTTGGATGCTAAGAGCATCTCCAATGCTAAAACGTTAACGGTGCATACGTGGCATCAGAAATAACCAATTAAAAAATAATAAATACAATATCTCTCTCCTTATTTAAAGGATCTTACATCATTTTGGTAAGTTTATCTTCACAATGTCAAGCACCATGTCTAGATGTAGACATTGTGATTGACATTACAGACAAAAACTTACCATAAACACATAAGACCGTGGAAAGAAGGAGAGAGATATTGTATTTATTGTTTTTTAATTGGTTATTTCTCATGCCACGTATGCACCGTTAACGCTTTAGCATTGGAGATGCTCTAAATGGCCTTTATGTTCAAACTTCAAAATGCATTGTTCGGAGTAAGGTTTCAAATACTCCGTACTAATTATTAACAAATTTTAAAAATTAATTAATTACATTATGGTCTACCCAATCACCATAAAGCCATGCATGTTCTTTCCTGAGAGCTTGCAGGAGTAGAAGTAATTAGAAGATCAACAAAACTATTAGACTATAGTCCGTGATGGATGAATCAGAGTGTTCTGGAACCAATTATATTCACCAAATTAAACCTTTAATTTGTTTTGATCATGTTGATATCACGGCGGCCTTGTATGTTCGAACGCCTTGGGGCGGCCGAAAATTAAAATGGGTCTAATGTTACAAAAAATTGCAGAACCCTTTCCGATCTCATAGGCATGCATAATAATTATAATAATAATATTTCAAGACATTTATAAAAAATTATAAATTCTTATTCTCTCTAAATCAATCATATTATTGTTCCTTATTTATGAAGGAAACAATGATGATCCTATTTATACAGTTTACCAATGTTTACGTCATATTTAAGGAATTAACTCTATTATTATCACCTCCTATATTCTTCATCCAATGATGTAGTCATTCTTAATCATTTCATTTTCAATAGCTAAATTATTGTTCTTCTATGAGTTCTCATCTTGAAAAAGACATTTAGAATTTTTTTTACTCAACGCCACTTTAGAATTTGACATCTTCAAAAAGTCATTTTTTTTAGAAATATACTCCGTAAGAAATATAGTGTCGTGGAAACTTGTTATAATTTGATTGGTTAAAAATTGAATGTACACAAATTCTAAGGTCCACCGTAGAAGAACTAACCCAAATAAATACTGTATTAATTAATTTATTATCCGGTACTCAAATCTCCTTATATATATATATTTAGCCAGCGACGAATTAAGTTTGAAATTGAAGCATATGCTTTTATGCGATCCGCATCAATTCGCGCACTCCTCGGAGTCATAGTTCCAAACTGTCTTCCCTAAGCCCAATTAAATATTCTTTCGCCCTTGCAATTTAATTGTTTCTCCCAAATTTCTCATCACAGCGTTCTGAATCTACACTACAAGTCGATCCATAGATTGGAGGATCGGAATCAGGTTATCGCTTTTCCCTTTCATTAAGTTTCTTCTCCGTTTCCATATCTTGTTGATTAATTTCATTTTATTCATATCCAAACGACGCACTAAACGTATTTTTTCTGAAATTTTGTAATTATTATTAATAATAGAACTGATCAATTGGATCGGAGATCAATACAAAAGTAAGGAGCACCCTAGATAAGATTGCTACGACTTTAATCTAAACTTTTGCAGAATAGTGAATGCCTTATTTGATCGGTGTCACTTTTTGAAGCAAGGTTAAAAGTTGAAACCCCAATTAATTAATGTGTATGATTAAAAATATTCATGAGTTAGTAACACTCGCATTAGCGTTTCGGTTACTATATATGCGGAGTATGCATGCATTTACTTGGGACCATGCTGGAGTCACGGGTATTTTAAAAAATCTGGTGTAATTAGGAGATAAACTCTCTCTTGTTACACATCATGTACGTAACTTTAGGGTTAGCCATAGATGAGCTCTTATATCATTTAATCTTCACACGGCACATAGTGTCATCCCCATCACATGTATATATAAATTTATGCTTATCAACCAATGTTATAATCGACTAATTAAATAAGTGGCATACTTGAACTATTCATTCTTTTCTGGAATAAAATGATTTTGTTTTGGTTTTATTATATATATGTGTGTGCGGACTGGCATATGTATGATTTATTATAGTCAATTATAACATTGGTTGATAATGCATATTCTTATTTAGGATGTTTTTACTTGGATTGTAATTTGCTCCAGACCAGACCAGTCCAGACCAGTTCAGACCAGACCAGACCAGACCAGACTTGGATAGTTATAAAAATACAAAGAAACCAGACCTTATCAGACCAGACCAGATCAGACCAGACCAGACCAGCAAATTCCAGTCCAAGTAAAAACATCCTTATTGGAAAATAACGAGTATGTCTTATTTTTTAACTCATACATAAATACGTTCGCAATTTATATTTTCAATTATAAGAGACAATTTTTTTAAAAAACTCACAGCTGCATCCAAATGAACTTCGTCTTTTCAACGATTTTTATCTAAACAAAAAAAGAAAGAAATTTCTCAATCCCTATTTTTATCCATTAGATTTCATTTGTTACTACTGGTTTTTCAAAAGTAATAACTACGCATTTTGTAATTTATTTATTTAATAATTGGTGTGGTCGTTATTTTGAAGACATAAGCCCTAATATGATTTACAATTGAGAAAATTAAATTAGTCCTTCTAACTTCTTCTTTAAGAAAAAGACTTAAAAATATATAGTTTTGTGGCATTCTGATTTTAATGACTACATAACATGATGGGTAACAGTTGATTTAGTTTACATTAGTTTTAAAAAATAAGGACTAGTGTATCTTCCAAAATATTGACTACACCCATTTTTAGATAAATAAATTACAAAAGTGAGTAGTTAGTTTTGAAACATTGACGGCATATGTAATATGAAAAAATTCCACAAGTACTACTCTTTTAAATGTGATGGACAAAAATATTACTCACTAACAATTAGTGATTATAATTATGTTCACAATTTAAATCGTAGTAACTACATGTAAGTTATTGTGATGTAAACTCTAACCACATTTTTACTGATAATATTTAAGGAAAACCCCCTTAAAATATAACAGAAAGATATGAATTTTGATATATATTTTTAACAATTAGGGTACAAATAAAAAAATTATAACACTTTAAAAATAGACCTTTTATAAAGTGTTAATTTTCTTTTTTATCTTTCTATATTCAATATTGGTTTCATATGAAAGATAATAAAAAGTTATAAATTTTGATATTTTTTTTGTCACAATTGGAGTACAAATAAAAAAGTTATACTACGTATCACTGTAAAAACAGATGTTTTCTAAAGTGTTAAATTATTTTTAATATTATATATTCAATTTTGGTGTCATTTGAAAGGTAATAAAAGTTTATGAATTTTGATTTCCTATTTTTAACAATTGGAGTGCAAATAAAAAGTTATATCACTTTAAAAAATAGAAGTTTTTTAAGTGTTAAATTATTTTTTAATTTTTATATATTCAATATTGATGTCATTTGAAAGATAGTAAAAAGTTATGATTTTTGATATTTTTTTTGCAACAATCAGATTATAAATAATAAAGTTTTAACAATTTAAAAAAATATGAGATTTTATTTTAGTGATATTGTTAAAATTCACCACATCATCAATTTTAAAAGAGTGATACGTAGTAGTAATTTTGTGTTCAATGGATTCTTTGATGAGTTCTTTTATGCTGACATGGAGAAACCACTTTCAACCCTAGTATTGGAATTTCCAAAGTATGTTTAACAGCATGACTTAGCCAAAATCCAGAACAATACCAAAATGCCGAGACTATAGTGTAACCGTGCAAATTTGTTTCTTTTTCATCCGGGTTGGAAGAAGGTGCATAGTGGGCAATTAATGGCTGCCCATATTTTTACCTTTTCTGTTCAATAAATATTTTGTATTCTAAAATATTAACTTTGTGCATTGGAGATTTTTTATTTAATACTTTCAATGTATAGTTGATGCGGTTAGACATAATTCTTGATCATATACATTTGGCACAATTTTGAGTCTTTCAAAAGAAGAGCATTGAAGATGCTCTTAGTGGAGTTGTATTCCTATGTGGAATTGGCATGTGTCAATACTCTCTTTGATTGTATTCTTGAAATGTATTATTTATAGATTTGTTATCATCTCCAATTAATCTTCCTCGTTTATTCGTATATTGTATTTCTATTGAGAAGAAGAAGATTATGGTCTATGATCTGAGTATTTCTTATTTATTTTAGATAAGAGGGATATCGCCTATTTTGTGACATGGCGACAGGGGAGATGAAAGTGTTGAGTGCACTCGATCAGGCGAAGACGCAATGGTATCACTTCACGGCGATCATAATCGCCGGAATGGGATTCTTCACCGACGCTTACGATCTGTTCTGTATCTCTCTAGTCACGAAATTACTCGGCCGGATTTATTATCATGTCGATGGTTCCCCGAAACCGGGTAGTTTGCCGCCGAATGTGGCGTCCGCCGTCAACGGTGTCGCTTTCTGCGGGACGCTCGCCGGGCAACTCTTCTTTGGCTGGCTCGGGGATAGGTTGGGGAGGAAGAAAGTATACGGGATCACTCTGATGTTGATGTGCGGTTGTTCGATTGCATCGGGTCTCTCGTTTGGTCGGAGCCCTAGTTCCGTGATGGCAACACTCTGTTTCTTCCGGTTCTGGCTCGGATTCGGGATCGGCGGCGATTATCCCCTCTCCGCCACCATAATGTCGGAGTACGCCAACAAGAAGACTCGCGGAGCTTTCATCGCGGCGGTTTTCGCCATGCAGGGGTTTGGAATTCTGGCGGGTGGAATCTTCGCGATCGTAGTCTCAGCCATTTTTGAGGCCAATTACCATGCGCCGCCGTACGAGGTGGATCCGGTGGGGTCCACGGTTCCGCAGGCGGATTATGTTTGGAGAATCATCCTGATGGCGGGGGCGGTCCCGGCCCTGTTGACGTGGTATTGGAGGACGAAGATGCCGGAAACCGCTAGGTACACGGCGTTAGTGGCGAACAATGTGAAGCAGGCGACGGCGGATATGTCGAAGGTAATGCAGGTAGATCTGGAAGCGGAGGTGGTGCCGCCGGAGAATCAATCGAAGTCCGCCGGCGCTTTCGGTCTGTTTTCGAAGGAATTCGCACGCCGGCACGGGCTCCACTTACTGGGGACCACATCTACATGGTTTCTCCTGGACATAGCTTATTACAGTCAGAATCTGTTCCAGAAAGACATATTCAGCGCGGTTGGATGGATTCCAGCGGCGAAGACGATGAGCGCGACCCAAGAGGTTTTCAAAATCGCAAAGGCTCAGACGCTGATAGCCCTAATGAGCACTGTTCCGGGATACTGGTTCACCGTCTTCTTAATTGACAGAATCGGAAGGTTCTCGATCCAACTTCTAGGCTTCTTAATGATGACGGCCTTCATGTTTGCCCTCGCCATTCCTTACAACCACTGGACTCACCCGGGAAACCATATCGGTTTTGTGGTCTTATATTCACTGACTTTCTTCTTCGCCAACTTCGGGCCAAACGCCACCACCTTTGTGGTCCCGGCGGAGATATTTCCGGCGAGGCTGAGGTCCACGTGTCATGGGATATCAGCGGCTTCAGGGAAGCTTGGAGCAATGGTGGGGGCATTCGGGTTCTTGTATTTGGCCCAGCCGCAGGACAAGTCAAAGGCTGATGCAGGGTACCCTGCAGGAATAGGGGTGAGGAATTCCCTAATTTTGTTGGGAGTGGTTAACCTTTTGGGAACACTTTTCACATTCTTGGTCCCTGAATCTAAGGGCAAATCCCTTGAAGAAGTTTCAAGAGAGAATGAAATGCAGTCTGTTTCATGATTTTAAGTACTTCACCTGCTTTTACCTTGTTACTTTCTCTGTTTTTTTTATAGCTTTTGATTCATTTATGTGTTCTTACAAAACAAAAGTTATATGGGCTAGTTGTAGTTTTTAGTTGACAATAAGAATATTATTTACAAATTTAGTGTTTTTAGTTCTCATTGCACTATGTGTCGTGCTATCTGATAGTTAGTCTTCATTTAGTTAGTTTGTTTCATATCATGCTGGTAGCTTTCATTTTGTTCCACATTTACATTTTGTTCCACATTTACTGGACTGTTGCAGTACAGATCAAGAGATTTGTGAAAGGAGAGGCATCGTGGACATTAAAATATGTTTCATAATATCTTCAAATGTTTTAAAAAATAGTAAAAAGTAAGTACTTAGCGTAAATTATACGTAGTAATTAATTACATTCTAAATAACTCATTTTTTCCATTTCTGTATATCAATTCTACGAGTTCTCATATTTTGGAAATGTTGCATAACAGTTTCATAACCAAGGCTTCTAATTTATCTCTCTTGATCTAACACATTAAGCAAATCATAAAAGTCATCTAAAATCTTATTGTGAAAATCTGTATTGATAACATCTATCGCAGAGGACTTTTTCAAATGTGGCTCTTGCAATTGGCAACACTAAAGCCAACTCAATTAGATGATATTTCAAGTGAAAAAATTCTGAACTCTAACTTCAACTATCTTTTTGCGAACTCAATAGAAAATACTCCATTTTTTGTCATCCATTTTCGCTGTAGTCTTGAAAATTTCCATTAGCTCCGATCCTAAGCAAGCTCATCACTTTGAAAATATTTCGTTCTTTTTGTTATAGGAAATGTTACAATTTTTTGGTGAACACTTTCTTTGTAAATTTAACAATAAAACAAATTGATTATTTTCCTTCTTTACTGTATCAAGTTACTGCCAATGCCTTTTGTAGGAGATCATATACAAAGAATACCAAGCAATGGTTATAATGTGAACCTTACTATATGAAGCTTTGGGCTGATTGGTTATAAGATTGATTATTTTCAATCTTTTCTATATCAAGCTACTACCAATGCCTTTCGTCATATAACATTCTTTTGTGATTGTACATTCCACCCTTTCTAAAATCTTTACCATGATCTCGTATTAGTTTGGCTACAATCCGTCTTTTCTTTTACAAGAATATAGTAATCATGGGCAAGCATTCAAAGAAGTCACTCACAAACTTAATTTTTGTGTAACAACTACAACAACTAATTACAATTGGTGCGCAAAATCATGAATATATCTTGTGTGTGGATTTTCATTAGTGAAAAGAGTCTTGGATCCAACAATTAAGCTCGCCACACATATTAGAAGTCATATCATATCATGAGCATAACTTGGAGAAAGACAATTTACAAAGAATAATCAATGTCATTTAAAAAATAATCAATGTCATTTAAATAAGGGAGAAGGTTCAAAAAGAACATTAAGGTTATTTGTCAATCTCAAATTGAACACTTAGCTTTTAGGTGGACCAAATTAACACAAAACCCACTTATTTTGATAATATTTGGCCACCCACTCACGTTTCACTAACGGTGCCCGTTAACATTTTTTTATCATCTAACTTCCACTCATGCCTCACCTTCTCTCTATATATTCTAAAGTGTAAACCTATCATCTTCTATTCTTCTTATGATTTCTATTTTTCAACGCAGGTGTATTACTACATATTGTACGTTTTGTGATACATCTCCACCACCCATGCTTCCCTTTGAATTCCTTCATCCCAAACACTTGAGATTGTGAGAATAGATTGTTAATACACTAAAGAAGTAAAAAATAAGAAGACGAACAAAAGGAGAAAATTACACAAAATAACTCCGCCCAGTTACGTTTCTTAGTTATGATTATTCTTATGGTTGCCAACCTGTGGACAGATGTCAATGAGCTCGGTTCGGGATTCGTTGTGATGGTTGTAAGCAAGGATGTGATTTATATTCCGGAAATACGAAAGCCGGTGATAATGGAGATATGAGGATTCAATGGCCATGGAGCACCATCTGGAATTGTATTTATCTGGTTTGTAGCCTTAAATCAAAGGGATAAGAGATGGGTTAACGTTTTTAGGATAGTCGGTCAAAAGAAAAGTTAGTGGGTGGCTAAATGTTACTAAAATAAGTCATTTATGTGTTTATTTGGTCCTATTAAAATATTAGTGTTCAATTTGAACTTCCCATATAACTTTAATGTCTTTTTTGAGCCTTCTCCCTTTAAATAATCAATTTATGCCATTAACGTGTTTAACTCTATGGAGTTGCTCTATTACAACTCAGTGACCATTACGGCATTACCCATGCATCTCAAACAATTGTCATTGACTGACAAATTATCACTTTATTTTATAGTTATCGTTTTTCTAGATTGAGGCACTAATTTTATCATAACTTTTAATACTATATTTTCAAACAAAAAATTACTTTATTTCGGTCTTTAGCCCCCATGCCACTAGGTTTTTCACTGCCTGAACGTGAAACTAATTACTCTATATTAACAAATACTGTGCTATAAATTATTAATGAGGCCGTTTGGTAACATTGTTTTTCGGTTTATCAGGCTTATCAACCAACTTTCTCACCAAACACGTAACTTTTGCTTTCGCGCGCTAATTAAATTGTGTAATAAGCAGAAAAAGTAAGGTTGAAGTTACTTTTCTGGCTGTATTGGTTGAAGTTACCGTAGATGACCATTTTAGCTATTTTTACATATAATTTTTTCTTTATTTTATTAATGAAATATATTTTAAAAATATTTTTTTCTTAAATCAGCAGAATCAGCCAAAACAGTCACTTCAGCCAGAACTTCATAAATTTCAGCAGAATCAGCCAAAACAGCCGATTTTCGTGCTACCAAACAGGCTCAATATGTTACTCCGTACAAAACACACTAATATTTTTACTAGCGTAACTAGGAAAATAAATTTAAAATTGACATACAACTGATTGATTCGAGAATGGTCACTAGGGAAACAGAAATTGAAATTGACATATAGCTAGATTGCTTCATGCTTCGAGAATGGTAACTGAGAAAGTAATACTGTAGCCACGCCCATAAGATTGAGATATTAAAAAGTGATACAATTATTTAAAAAATCAAATTATATAATTGTTATTGAGTTTGTAAAGTATAAATAAAATAGGAATAGATTAAATGAGCACAAGTATTACCTAATGGGATCGACAAAAACATAATGAGAGTATCAAATGGATGAAATATTATTTGTTCAGGTCAAATTTATTCATACAAAAGTATCTTATATTCTTATTCATATAAATTTCATTAAGAATCATTATATGTGTTTACGGGCTTATGTCTAAAAAAGAGAGGTAATATTATAAGTTCATAACGAATATGCAATGTAGAAGAGATGCAACTATATATATGCTGTACCGTCATAAAAACGGTACAAAATCAACTATAAGTTCAGCTAAACGTTTTTCTGGCTCATGAGCCAGAAAAACGGCTCATGCGAAAATCAACTATGTACAAAATGAAAATGGTAGATTATTTTTTAACAATATCGCGTTGTCTTTGCTCTTTTTCTGAATCATGTCACATAAGTAATGAGTTAATTATACATTATTTTTTATATTTGGGAAAATAATCAATATTACGCATCAAATTTAATTTTGCTGATTTTACGTTTAGATAGTGCTGATTTTCCAGAAGTCATAACATTTTACTCGTAATGAGTTATGATTTGTATTGATTATTATTCTGATTATGATGTGTTGTCGGGATGAAAATCATTTTATATTTAACTTGCTCATGTTATTTCCATTTTTAATCTTTTCTTTGACCTCGAGGTCGATGTCACCAATGGCGGACCCAGAAAATCAGAGTCACGGGGTCCCTAAACTAATGTAAATCTCATTAGTATAAAATTACAGAAAAATATTAATAAGCATATAGCATCATCAAAACATTAATATGATATAAAGAAAAAAATACATATAAAAGTCATTAAACAATTCTACAAAAGTTACGTTCCCTCCTAGGTTTCATTTGTTAGAAATATTCTATAATATATAGATCCACCAATATGTACATAAAATCTGTCTTTTTTTAATCCATCCTTAAAATCATATTCCCAAAAAATGATTACCACTAACTTCCCACTCATTCCTAATCAAATACTCCGTAACACAGTAAACAAAATGCAGCATCTTTGACAATGTTGTATTCCAACCATTTATGCTCATCAAACCAACTTGAAATAAATCTACATTTTTTGCCATCAATTACTTTAATAGGGAAATCATGATCCCAATGTAGAAACGATCCTTTTTATGGTAACTACGATGTACCTTGTCTTGAACATAGGATGAAATTAGCATGTTGTTCATGTAAATTATATGTCAAATTAGTTTCACTTTCAGCAAGAACTAGATCCAATTCTTTATTTACTAAAGGCAAATCATTTGAATTAATATCTTAACTACTCTCGGTACTCCAAATTTCTTTCAATATGGGTGCATTACAAAAATATATTTTCATCCTTAATCGTATAATTTCAATAAAAAACAGTCATAAATACATAATACGTAATTTTTTAATTTAATCTTAATATTTAAAGCAATTTTATAATTAATTCAAAAAAAATGAATTAATAAGAAATGTTTGAGATATGAAGGGAGATAGATTTCCTATGGTCTGCGGTTTGAAGGGGTTTAAAAATTGAACAAAAGGACATCATTGAAGCTTTAATCTTAATATTTAAAGCAATTTTATAATTAATTCAAAAAAATGAATTAATCAAAATTGAACAAAAAGGAAGTCATTGGAGTTTTAAAATAAAAGGAATGGGAGGGAATCAAACCCTGCCCTCAGGGTTGAGAAGGGCTTAGAGGCACGCATGGTACCATTTCTCTGCTTGAGCAATTTGATCTCTTTGTCGCATATGTTTTATATATACATATCATATATAGGTAAATTTTGTAAAATATATGTAATATATATAGGTAATTTTTTCGAAGCCCACAGGGTCCCGGGACTCCATGGGACTCTTAGTGGGTCCGCCATTGGATGTCACCCCTAAGTGTGGGGAGATTTGGTTTGATTGTAGCTTGGACATGACATTTAGTGATGAAATTATTCTGCCCAGTTGCTTTAATGTAGCTACTTCTTCTCTAAGTATTATTATTTCATTGTTAACCGTATCATGCCTTTGCTTTTCTTTGCGAGCAATTTCTCTAGAAGGACCTGAAGCATGTATCTCAGTCTTTGTAACACCTCCACCCATACCACGTACATAACCCTTTCCATCGGCAGTGGCGGACCCAGAAAGTTGGAGGCACGGGGTCCCTACCCTTTTATATCTCTAATCTCTAATTAATATAAAACTAATAAAAAAATATTAAAGAAGCATAAGACTTCAAAGTTAACGTACACCATCAAAACATTAAGATACTATAAAGAAAAAAATTACATATAAAAATCATTCAACAATTCTACAGATGTACCCTCCTAGGCTTCATTTGTTGGAAATATTCTATAATAGAATCATCATTAATAGTACCAAAAACATCTCTCTCAACATATGTAACTAAGCAATCATTCAACCATTGATCGCACATCTTGTTCCGCAACTCATTCTTCACGAACTTCATTCCTGAAAACGCTCGTTCAACACTTGCTGTAGCTACTGGGAGAAGTAGAGATAACTTAATAAGTGTATACACATGCTGATATGTGAGATGCTTCTTCGTGGACACCATTGCAATCGAAAGGTCTACTAAACCATTCAAATCAGAAAATCTATTATCAGAACGGACATCTAAAATATAATTGTCAAGCTGATTCTCGAGTATCTTTTTATCAACATCAGAAAACTCTTTTGGATAAAATTCTGCCAATTTAAGCAAAGATGCCTTATCAAAAGCTTCAAACGAGGAGGAAGGACATAAACAAGACACACAACGCAATAACTCAGTGCTTGCCACATCAAACCTGCTGTCAAGCTCAGCCACAAACAAATTAACAATCTCATGTAAGCAATCATACTTGTAATGATGCATGTTCCTTATACTCGGTGCCCTGCGCTTCGATCTTTTTCCTTTGATGTAGTTCTGATCCATAGAAGAAACATCTATATGAAACTTGTTACAAAAAGTAACAACCTCATCAAATAAAGCATCCCATCCAATATCTGTTTTCATTGCCGCTAAACGCTCTTTGACAACTGTGATTAGTTTTAAAGCATTCACAAGATCTTGTTTACGCCTTTGCAATGCCTGTGAAAGATCATGTGTAATGGCCAAAACATTGATCATCAAATGAAGCATGAAACAAAATTCAAAAGTTTGCAATTCATTCAACAATGAAGTGGCTTCACCACTTTTATCATGGTCTTCCAAATCTTCGAGTACCTCAATCACAGATTTAAATAATTTTTGCAAATTAAGCAATGATCTGTAATGAGAACTCCATCGTGTATCACCCGCTCTGACAGGTGCCAACTGTTGATTCAATCCTCTTCCTGTTTTTACTAGTCCAGCTTCTAAAGCACTTATCAAATCACCTGCTTGTTTATCTCGAAGGCATTCTTGTCGCTTATTTGATGAGCAAATCTCATTAATTACGCGACTAACATGAAGAAGTAACCAATTAACCTCATGTTGTCCTTTAGCAGCGGCAACAAGTGACAACTGCAATTGATGAGCTAAACAATGTACCTAATATGCATAGGGATTTTCATTTTGAATTAGAGTTTTCAATCCACCAAACTTACCCCGCATATTACTCGCTCCGTCATAGCCTTGTCCTCTTATGTTTGAGATGCACAGACCATATTGTGCTAGAATGTTCTCAAGAGATTCTTTAAGAGATGATGCAACTGTGTCTTTGACATGAACAGGACCAATAAATCTCTCCAAAACAGAACCATTACTAGCAACAAAACGCACAATAATAGCCATTTGCTCTTTACCAGAAACATCCCCTGATTCATCAACTAATATAGCAAAAACATCATCTCTCATTTGCTTAATAATTTCATGAACAGTTAGAAATGCACAAGCATAACACAAATCCTTTTGAATTTTGGGTGAGGTCATCTGATTGTTTTGTGGAGCATTTTTAAGAATTCTATCTATCTCAGAATCATGTTGT
Organism: Cuscuta epithymum; assembly: GCA_945859915.1. Lineage (NCBI taxonomy): Eukaryota > Viridiplantae > Streptophyta > Magnoliopsida > Solanales > Convolvulaceae > Cuscuta > Cuscuta epithymum. The sequence continues at coordinate 5,631,363 of CAMAPF010000955.1, read as the reverse complement.
CTCAAAAGATCTAAAGTCTCAAGAAAATGGCCTTTATAACTAGACTCCATTGATTCGTCATGACCCCGAAATGGCAAACCCCCACAAAGAAGAAATCTAGTGCACTCAAGTGACGCCTTCAAACGAATAAGGTAATCACACTTCGCTTGTTCAGATTGTTTCACAAAACATGCTCCAATACTTTGTTTTTGGTTCATCAAATCTTCCGATCTTTTCACCGCATTGTAATGAGGACTGTTAGGTTTACCAACATGTAAATAAAACCTATCTTTTTTATTCCATGCTGAAAACCCAGTTCCCAAAAAATGATCACCACCAACTTCCCACTCATTCTTAAACAAATAACATGGTAAACAAAATGCAGCATCTTTGGAAATACAGTATTCCAACCATTTATGCTCATCAAACCAACTTGAAACAAATCTACATTTTTTGCCTCCAATTATCTTAAAAGGGAAATCATGATCCCGAGGTTGAAACGGTCCTTTTTAATGTAACTACGACGTACCTCGTCTTGAACATTAGGGTGAAAATCAACAATTCTTTTTCTCAATCCAGGATCAGCTTCCAAAGATTCAAAATCCTCATGTTGTTGAGGTACATTATAAGCCAAATTAGCTTCACTTTCAGCAATTACTTGATCCAATTCTTCATTTACTAATGGCGAATCATTTGAATTAACACCTGAACTAGTTCCGGTACTCTGAGTTTCTTTAAATTTGGGTACAACATCAAAATATCTTTTCATCCTAAATCGTATAAAATTGCAAATAACATTTATAAACACATGAATTTATTAATTTAATCTAACATTAAAAAAATGCAAACCAGCGGAGAAAAAGAAAAATAAAAAACCTGGGCGGCAGGGCGAGTCCGCGAGTGGGCGTGCGGCGTGGAGTGGTGGCCGCGGCTGGTGATCGCCTGGTCTTTGATGGCACCGCACGGCGGTGTGGAGTGAGGACTGGAGGCAGAACGTCGAAGCAGAGGCGTAGGGTCTAAGGGAATTGATCGATCTGCTTCTGGCTTCTGCGTAACTGCTGCGTTTAAGGATTAGCAATTAAAAAAATAAGCCAAAACGACGTAGTTTTGGTCTATTTAATTAAAATAGTTTTGCAAAACAAAAAAAGGAGCCCAGGGGGATTCGAACGTGGAACCTCCTGCAAGTCCCAACTCGGAAACCTTTAGTCCCGCCCGTGCTCCCGTTGCCCTGCTCTGTTCTTTTGGTAGTAAGGTCGTTTTTTGCGTTTATATACATTAAATAATTAATTTTTATAATATATATATATACATATAATATAGGTATTTTTTTCGAGGTGCACGGGGTCCCGGGACCCCGTGGGACCCTTAGTGGGTCCGCCTCTGT